>JBBPBX010013661.1:0-10054 GCA_038048925.1 Garcialebias charrua
CGCTATCAAACAACAATGCTAAATGATCAATTTTTTTTAGCCCTAAACATCTCCTGCAGCTAACAGTTTGTAAATAACCACCAAGTAATTGCATTCTGTAAGTTTAAAGAAAATCTGTCCTGTAGTTCATGAGTTATTTATCTAAACAATATCAGTTTACGGTAGCTAACCGATAACAAACACCGATGCTAAAAGATCAATTTTTTTAGCTCTAAACATCTCCTACAGCTAACAGTTTGTAAATGACCACCTAGTAATTACTTTCTGTAAGTTTCATCAAAATCTGTCTTGTGGTTTCGTAGTTCTTACCTCCAGAGCAGGAGGGCAGTGACAGAGTGTGTCCGACCAGAGCAGGTTGCCATCGGAAACATGAGGTGGGAACGTTCGGTGGACTCTCTGGAAGTGTCAGAGCTCCAGAGCAGGAGGCCGGGCTGCGACAGAGTCAGTCCGACCAGAGGAGGCTACCGTCTGACACATGAGGTGGGAACGGTTGGTGTACCCTAGTGGCTGAAAGTGCTATTGCACATTTTTTGCAAAAATGAAAAACGGTCATATCTGAGCTGAAAATTGGTCTAAAAATATGGGGAAAAATCCATAAACAAGTCTCACCTCTCTATAAGTCACAGGTTATGCAAATTAGGCAAGAAAACCTGTGACTTATAGTCCGGAAAATACTGTAGTAATCTAAGGCTTTGCTATTTCAAAACCCAGTAATCAGATTAAAGTTACCTATCCAAATTAATGTGTATTACTATTTTTGTCATTTTCTTGTAGCACAAAGCTGCACTGCTCTAATTATGACCCTCGACCCTTATTCACCTTTCAGACTCACCATGAATCATGTGCTTTAAAATTACCTCTGACTTCAATAATGTCTGATGTTTTTCTACACATTTCTCGTCAGGGACACAGAGTTGTTTACCTTATTCTTCAAAGTCAAAGTCAAAGTCAACTTTATTGTCAGAACTGCAATATGTACAGGACATACACAGGACCGAAATTGTGTTTCTCTCAGTCCCTCGGGGCAACAGTAACCATCAAAACACTAAACACTAAAACATTTAATAAACATAAGCATAAAATAGTAAAAAAGTGTAACACTGTCCTGAGTTTTTTCATAATAGTATAAAAGTATGAAAATTTACACCAACACTGAAACACCAAACACCCCTAAAACACCAAACACCCAATGAACATAAGCATAAAATGAAATAATAAAAGTGTAATACTGTCCTGAGTTTTTGCATAGTAGTATAAAAAGTATAAAACGTATATCTATAAAATAAACTGAAGTTTCTAGCGTTGACATTTGCAAAGAGTGGCACAGCAGCATATAAGTTAATGTACACAGTATATGTATGAGGTAGTTGATGTTGGTATATAGGCAAAGTGGCATATGAAGTAAGGCACATAAGAAGAGAAGAAAGTTCATTCTCAATAGTCCAGGTATCAAATCCGCTCATTCTCAATTAGTTCATCTGGACAGTTACTGTCCAGATGAACTAATTGAGAATGAGCAGATAAGGCACATAAGGCACATTTGGCATCCTTAGATAAGGCTAGTCAGAGAATACTGTATATGTATCTGCAGTAGTGTAGATAAAAGTAGTGTAAATGTAAACAGTAATAATAAATGTAAAGCAGTAGTAATAAATGTAAACAGTATTAATAAATGTAAACAGTGAATGTAAACAGTAGTATGACTATAGGCAGTAATGTAATACAAACATTAGTGCAAATATGAGAAGTAGTGCAAACTGAATGAGCACATGACCGAGAGTTTAGTGAATAACCCGTTTGATGACACAGAGTCCAGTGTTAAAATCTTTGTGTTGAGTGATAATGTGTGAGAAAGTTTTTTGTGTTAAGGCAGTTCAAATGGGAGGGGAGGCAGAGCAGGCAGAGTGTTTAGCATTCTGACTGCCTGATGAACAGAGCTGTCTCTCAGTCTGCTGGTTCGAGCCTGGAGACTCCTCAGTCTCCTCCCTGATGGCAGCAGTCTAAAGCGGCTGTGTAGTGGGTGTGTGGGATCACCTGCCATGCAGTGGGCTTTCCGAGTGAGGCGTTTGCTGTGTAAGTCCTGCAGTGAGGGCAAGGAGGTGCCGACGATCTTCTCAGCTGCTTTCACGATGCGCTGGAGGCTCTTGCGGCAGGATGCAGTGCATGCACCAAACCACACCGTGATGCAGCTTGTCAGGACACTTTCTATGGCTCCCCTGTAGAAGGTGCACATGATGGAGGTTGAAGCTCCAGCCCTTTTCAGCTTGCGGAGAAAGTAGAGGCGCTGGTGAGCCTTCTTGGCCAGTGCTGCAGTGTTCCTGCTCCAGGACAGGTCCTTTGAGACGTGCACTCCCAGGAACTTGGTGCTGTCCACTCTCTCCACTGCGGTGCTGTTGATGGTCAGAGGGGCATGTTGTGCATCCCTCTTCCTGAAGTCCACGACAATCTCCTTTGTCTTCTCCACGTTGAGAGTGAGATTGTTGTGTCCGCACCACAAGGCCAAGCGGCTCACCTCGTTCCTGTAGTCCGTCTCATCGTTGTTGCTGATGAGACCTACCACTGTTGTGTCGTCCGCAAACTTGATGAAGTGGTTGGAGCTGTACGATGGTGTGCAGTCGTGTGTTAGCAGGGTGAATAGAAGGGGGCTCAGCACACATCCTTGTGGGGCCCCTGTGTTCAATGTGATGGTGCTAGATGTGTTACTCCCGATCCGTACTGTCTGTGGTCTCCCGGTCAGGAAGTCTAGCAGCCAGTTACACATTGAGGTGTTCAGCCCCAGACTGTCCAGTTTATGGATGAGCTGTTGGGGGATGATGGTGTTGAATGCCGAGCTGAAGTCGATGAACAGCATTCTAACATAAGAGTCCTTCGTGTCCAGATGTGTGAGAGCTGTGTGGAGGGCAGAGGAGATGGCATCGTCGGTTGAGCGATTAGGTCGGTATGCAAATTGGAAGGGATCCAGGGAGGCAGGGAGGACAGATGTGATGCTTTTCATGACTAGCCGTTCAAAGCACTTCATCAGGATGGGGGTGAGTGCTACTGGGCGATAGTCATTGAGGCATGCGGGCGTTGCCTTCTTTCTTTCTGTTTCTAAGAAAGAAAAGCAAAAATCATTAATGCAGTTTGTTTTATTTGATTAACAAGTGTGAACATGAATAATTTTGATTGTTGTTCTCAATCATTATAATGAAATCATGTAAAATATTACAATGTGGGTAACATATTTCTCTGTTCTGTTTTTCAGAAAGTAATTATTCCTTCAGAGACACCTGTTGTGAGCAGACTTTGAGCTGAAGCTGTTTTCTTCAGAGGGGAGTCACAGTGTTCCCTATTTATTTAAAACAATATCCTCAGAGCTGTTGTTTTGCACAAAGATCCTTTGTGTAAAAAGCAGTTTGCCTTGGACCCCTGAACTGAGCAGATCGGCTCCGGCTCCGAACCAAAAATCCAAGAGGCCGTGCCAAGGGCCACTCGTTCAACTCCTGAGCAGATAAGCATGTCGCTCAGTTACAATTGTTAGAAGTTAATAACTGCAGAAGATGAAGCCTTTTTCCACTGCAAGACTTATGTTTTTTGCTAGAAATCCAAACGTACATAAGGTGCCGACGGACCTTCTCATCAGCTGTTGCCCTCACAGACCCCTGAATCTGTCACAGTGACTGTTATCTACCTTGGGCAGTTCCCGGCAATTCCTCCTCATATGATGATACCTGGGTCAAAATCCAAGCCAGGGAGGTGGAAGCCTTCACCAGACACATTAACTCGGTCGATAACAACATCAAATTCACCAGAGAGGAAGCAAACGACAACAAGCTGCCTTTTTTGGACTGTTTGGTGCATATGGATGGAGAGGACAGCATCAACATTGAAGTTTACAGAAAACCATCCCACACAGACCAGTATCTCCTGTTTGACCCTCACCATCCACTGGAACACAAACTTTCTGTCATCAGAACTTTACAGCATCGGACCAAACACATCCCCACGAAGTCAGAAGGGAAGGAAAAGGAACAGAAACACATCAAAAAATCTCTCCAAACATGTGGATATCCTAACTGGGCTTTTGTCAAATCAGCAAGGAAATCGAGAAAACACAATAATGAACAGAAAAAGAGAACAGACGAAAAAAACATTGTCATCCCTTATGTTGCTGGAGTTTCAGAGAATTTCAGAAGGATTTTCAACAAACACAACATCCCAGTACATTTCAAACCCAAAAGGACTCTCAGACAGAGCCTAGTGCACCCTAAGGACAGAACTTGTACACACAAAAAAGAGTGGTGTAATTTATGTGGTCCAGTGCAGCGAGGACTGTCGCATTGGCGAAACTAAACAGCCCCAGACGAATGTCACAACATAAGAGAGCCACCTCTTCTGGACACAACTCAGCTGTTCACCCCCACCTCACAGACAAGGGTCACTCATATGAGGACCAGAATGTGCAAATTTTGGACCGGGAGCACAGGTGGTTTGAGAGGGGTGTGAAGGAGTTGGTGAAGGAAGCTGTTTAATAATAATAATAATAATGTCTTTTTCTGTCATCTGTGTACGTTTCCCATACACAGACGAAATTTGTCTCTGCATTTAACCCAACCACCACCAGGTGTTGCAGTGAGCAGCCATAGAAAGCGCCCGGGGAGCTGGAGAATTTATATCAAGAAAGAACGGCCCTCGCTTAATAGAGGAGGAGGCCTGAGATTTCAACTTTCCAAGACTTATCACGCAGTTTTGGGGCTGATTCCCAGACGTTTTACACCGGATGGGAGCAGAGGTGTCTTGTCTGGGAATTAGACTAGCAAAGATTTTGAGAGGCCTCTGCTGTTGGGGTGTGAGGTGTGATTTTCAATTTACATACAGTTGTGTGTCTTCTGTCAAAGACCTTAAGAAACCCCTACTGTTAAGGTGTGATTCGTCAATTTACATGTATGAGTTATCTCAGCTTTCAATTTACATAGGTTGGTGCGTGACATCTAAGACTGTTATAACTCCACGCACACACAGTCTTCTCATTGAATTGATAAAGCTCCCCGGATAGAAAGCGAAACGTTTTCTGTAACAAATAAAGTCCAGTTGTTCTTGCATTGAACGCCTTTTTTGATATTGTAACACACAACAATTACTTTTTTACTTTTTGGTCGTTTATTTTGTACCCTTATTGCATGCTTTAGTATTTCCGGTTTGCTTGTTGTTTGTTTTTTAGCAAGTCAAATCCATTCTTCTCATCCTGAGCATTTCATTGTACTAAGTTAACCCTGTGTTAACCTGCATATGACAAATAAACACTTGAACTTGAACTTAATAATACAAAACATAATGCAAGAACAGTATGCCTAACAACAGCAGCATGAACATGAGTTTGTGTGAGCAGGTGGGCATGGATTAAGATAAAAACATGTCATAAAAACAGCAGTATGAGATCATATCAGCAGCATGAATAATCAGCAGCACATACCAACAGTCAAAGTGTCGATTACATGTATAAAATAAATCAAACTGCAGCTTTTTGACCTGGGGAGGTAGTGTGAACAAAAGTAATGCCCTTCATTTCTACATTCAAATGTGTCAGGTTAAATTTGCAATCAAACACAGTGTGTAGTTCACTTCCATATGTTTGTGCTTAGTTACATATATTTTTATTCATTATAATCATCCTCGTCTTTTTTTGCGGCAAAATTTTCTTAAGGAAAATCAGCTGTTCCACATGCTCATGTTGTGGAAACAATATTTTTTGCAGTGCTGAAAACTCTCTCAGATGTCACACTGGTGGCTGGTATGCAGAGATGCATTTTAGCCATAGATGACAGCAGTGGCAAGTCCTGCTGCTCTTTCCACCACTGTAGTGGGTTTTTTGTCAGGGGCAAAGGATCACGCTCTCTGTACCTCTTGACTTCTTCACTGGCCTCGTCCCTCACAGATCTAGCTGCCATCCTTACTTCAAAGTCTTCTCCCAATAGCTCGTCCAGCGATGACATTTTCTTCTTTTTACAAGGCGGTTCATCATCTGAAATAGAAAACAATTACCATATATTACTGGGTATGTTAGCCATGAAGTTTTTTTTAAACTGACTTTACCATTTTATGTATACATCTTCATCTGATGTTCAGAATTTATTTATGTAGGGACTCGTATACATGTGTAAAAGATGTATCATTATCATTGTAATAGGACAAGAACGATCAGATTTACTGACCCGTCCAGTATACTAAATGTAAATTGAGCAGGTTTTATACTGACACAAATTATCATCAATTATTCACAGGTTCTCTCTTTTTCAGGATTAAACAGATGAGCTTGTGTGACCAGATACAATGTAAATGACAGAAGTGTTAATTATAGTTGACCCAACAGAACTGGAATCATTTATTAATGAATCATAAATTTAACATCATAACATGTACAGTGGATTCATTGATCTTATTTTCCTATAATTATTTTCCTATAATTTAAACTTCAGCACAGATAAAGTCATGTGTCCGTAATTTCTAGGAACAACAGAACAAAGTTATGGATCTTAGAATAACATATCTGCAGGCACGTTTAACTTAATATTACTGGCGAAGATAAGGTTTAGGAGAGAAGGAGGAAAAGAGGAGGGAGTTATCTTGAATTGTTTTCAACCAGATACGGCACACTCTTCGGCCAGCGTCCGTTGGACTTCAGGTCTGCTAACGAACATCGACTTTTTACCTTTGTGAAGATTGATCAGTCCCAGCTCCGGTAAAGTAGGGTTAGCCTTAAACGTGCATGGATCGTCCATCCAGCTAACGTTTAGCAGGCTTCCAACGGTTCACTTTTCAGCGTCTCGCTGAGGTCCGTGTCAACCGATCCGAGGTAGCGGCACTGGTTCCGGTTGGTTTTCAAGATAAAATATTCCTTGAGAGAAAAATTCATTCAAAGCTTGGAGCTCAACGCTCGAGTCGGGCTTACAACGGCATGTCATAAGTCCCTGGCTGAAGAACGGGGTCTTTGGCGTTTGACCAACGTTCAACAGCTAAAGAGAAAGTCATTACTTCCTAAACTTCCTTGCAGCAACCTTCGTTCCAGGAAGTTTAGAACTTTTAAAAAGAGCTTAACGTCAGAAAACTCGGTCCTTCCCGATTGGTTGGTTCAATCCAGGAATGGGAGGAGATTAGTTGACGTCAAGTGAAAGTCAGGAAGAAATTGTTTGGACGAGGGAGAACAGATCATTTTAGGAGAAGAGCAGAAACAGACGCCAGCTTCTTATTTAAACTGATTACACTGTCTCACACTTTCTAAACAAAATCTAAAAGTTCAATTTGACATGTCCTTCGACTTAGACAGAGTTTGATTAATATGTCCGCATATTAAAGAATAACCATTTGAACATTAACAATGACCATTCAACATATTGAAGAATAACACTGCTCATGCAAATAAATGATCATAGAATGACAGGTTATTCTGTTGATATATTTGAATTAGAACAACATTAAAAAAGTCTCTTGGTGATTTAATTTGTCTTTGATTCAAATTAATTGAATAAAACAGTGTTAATGTCCTTCACTGCAGGTTTTCAGAGAAAAGATGTTTCACTCAGAGATTCAGTGAAAAGGTGCATCACTAGGACAGTTCAGAGACCAGAGGGTTCCACTACATCATCATGATTATTATTTAACTTTTTCTGTGCATGCAGATTCTCATTATAGTGAATGTGTTTTATGCTGATACAATGACTGCAGCACAAGTTTAAGACAAAGTCAGCTTGTTCTTGATCACAAGTTATAAAACACAAACTTTTATGCTCATCTTGGGTCTGAGGTATATCATTGCAGATGTCCGATCTCCATTTGCAGGTTCGGTCTGACATGGATCAGTCTGCACTGGACCTCTCTGAACTGAATCCCCCATTACCTAGAAATAAAACATGACATTACATTTAGTGTACAGTATGGCTAAATGCGCTGTAAACAATCAAAAAACAGTAGGCAGAATAAATCTAGTGACAGCAACAAAACACAGCAGACTGTAACTGAATGCACTGTAATATGTATTTTGACAGTGTGTTGGGGAATTTACCTTGTGATACAGGGATGTTGCTTCTGCTGATAGGCTTGTGAATGTCCTCTCTGCATCAAGGCTACTGAGGAAGGGCAGGAACTTCAAACAGGGGTCCAGAGCTGCTGCAGTGTGGAAGAGATCTTCAAGGCCTGTGTAGCGTTTCTCCAAGTCATTCTTGAACACCTGCTTCATCTCTCTGGTTAACACTGAGTCTTCATCTGATGGTTCCAAGTTCTTTTTAAGCTTTGCTTTTACATGAATAAGCATAGAGAGTGTGGGTCGCTTGTCTTCAGACATGCTGGTGGTCACAAGTTTGACCGGTGCCATCAGTTTGACAATATCTTGAATGTCGCAGAAGTCTTTGTCCTTGAGAGTATTCACCTCTTCTCCTTTTCCGAGGTCCCTGGACATGAGTGCTGCAGAAATTGCAGGATGTTGTTCAAAAAAGCATTCAAGCATGTCATGGGAGCTATTCCACCACGTGGATACATCTTGGATGAGTTTGTGGGAAGGCAAAGCTAGTTGTTTCTGTTTATCTTAAAGGATTTCTGCTGCTCTCACACCACGATGAAAAAAGGCAACCACTTTCCTCACCCTTCCCAGCAACCTTGCTATTGTGTCAACTTTAAAGGCTTTCTGTGTGACGAGATTAATAGTGTGCACAAAGCACATGAGGTGATGGCTCATCTCTGCTTCCACTCCAGCTAATGTCTTTCACCAGGGCTGGATCTTTATCAAGAAGGTCCCAGTCAACACATGCCTGTTTTAGCAGAGCACCAATATTTTTCCCAGTGTGGGATCCTTTGAATGCCCTGGTTTGTAACACATGCACATTTAATTTCCAGTCTGGAGAGATGTAGTGGACAGTGATGGTCACATAAGATTCAGTGGAGCATGACGTCCAGGCATCAGTTGTAACAGCAACTCGCTCTGCATGTGCCAATTCTTTTTCAACTTGGCTCTTCACTTGGGCATACAACGCTGGCATGCATATGTTTGTGATATGCTGCCGGGACGGAATCTTATATCTGGGCTCTAACGTGTGAATCAAGTCCTGAAACCCTTCCCCCTCCACTATATTATCTGGACACAAGCCCTTAGTTATAAAACGGGTTATTGATGCTGTTATATCCTTAGCTCATGATGAACTATTACTGAGTTGCCTGTAAAATTTAGTGATAACGTTATCCGTCGCTTTCTGTGTGGCAGCTGCATGCTCCTGCTCGTTATTATGAGGCTTAAGTTCACCATACTCCTCTCTGTGTTTCCTCGTTGCATGTTGGATGAGGTTTGTTGTGCTACCAGTGTACTTCAGAGGTGCTCTGCATAGCTTACAAATAGTGTGGCTTTTGTCGAGTTTTCTGTCCTTGTAAAACCCGAAAACGTTCCACACTTTAGATTTTTGTCTGGCTGATGTGTTGAAAATCTTTCGCAGTGACCCGCTAGCGTTGCTACTATTTACATCCATTCTCGTCTTGGTGAGCTACGGAGCATGCGTGAGAATAGCTTTGCGGGCATTTCCAACTCTCGCATTGTTTTAGAAATGCATTGTCAACACAGCTAGTCTCGCGATACCCAGTCCGTGTCTCTTCAACCGGTTCATCTCAGGATTTGTGGCTGGTTGCTGTCGATTTATATGGCTGCTACCTATGCAACCATATCATTAGCTTGTCAAACCGGATATCTGGTCGAATTGGTTTATCTATAACAACCCTACCATGTACCATATAAAATACTTTCTAATGATGTTAAGTATCATACTGTATATGTTGTTTTATTGTTGTTGTTTCTAAATTTTGTCTTTTTTCCCACCGCAGGTCTAGAGGCAGACTTCAATGATGTTGATTTGTGTTCTCTTTATACCTCTCTTTCTCCTCTACTCCTCTCGCCTTCTTTCTCTTTTACCCCTTCTCTCACTTTTCTAGCTTTGTTTTCTTCTATGTCTTTTCACCCCCTTGCCCATTATATCTTAAACAAACCCAAAGCAAATTCTAATAAAGTTTTATTTATATATATATATACAGTATATATATA
>JBBPBX010013661.1:10259-46396 GCA_038048925.1 Garcialebias charrua
AGCATTAAGGCCAGCCATAATGCTCTGCTTGTGAAAGTAAATCTTTTGGGTTTCACCTCGACACAGACAATAATTCTGAGTGCAACAATGCCAAACAAGATATGGGGGGAAAAAGATGAAGCTGTCCCGCTTGGTATCAAATCTATCGACTATTATCCAAAATCCAGCTTGAACTTGTTGTTAAGTGGTTGTTGTTAGCTTAGCTTTTAGCCCAGAGGAAAGGAGCAGACCGAGGCAGCATACATGCACATTAGGTGAAGGTACAAAATTCACAATGCCAACTAATGACCCGGCATGGTAACTACAGAAGATTCAGAAGGGTAAGGGGAGATTCCTCTGGTTGCATGTAAACACAGAATTTGTCTGTGTCAATTCAGAATTTTTCCTCTAATTATCATACAAAAAAAACTATGTTTCCCCCCACCGTGTCCATGTAAACACTGTAGGGCCTAAGTCTGGTGCTGTAGCAGTTCCAAGCTAGATGCATATTTAGTCAAGTCAGGTCAAGTCATCTTTATTTCTAGAGCACAGTTAAAACACATAAATTGTTATCAAGGTGCTTTACAACAACATCAAAGAGATTTAAAAAAAATTACAGAAACCGTACCCTGATACATGCTCAATAATCCAGGTAGAAAAATCTAAAAAAGCTAAGTCTGGTCCTCTGGACATTCAAAAAACAAAACAAAGCAAAGCAAAAATTTTGTAGAAACGTCTTTCATCCAAAAGACTTCCTTAGTCTGAGATGCTGTATTCAGCTCAGTCTTATAAATAGCACCCTCTCACAGTGGATCAACCAGTTTGCTGATGACAGCCGAAACCAGCTGCTCACATGATCAAGGAGGACCATCAGCCTAACGATGGATCGTTAGCACCCTGATGGTTGTTTGCTATTCACAGAGGGCTGAGTGATACTAGCAATAACAGCATTGTAAGAGGGGGACAGTTGAACTCGGAGGCCTCCACCTCTGTTTAATGATGGACGGTTTCTTTTCACAAAGATGGCCTCCTTTACTCCTCTCTCAAACCATCGTTCCTCTCTATAAAGGATGTGAACATCTTCATCCCTGAAAGAGTGACCGCTGGTCTGGAGATGAGTGTAGACTACAGAGTCCTGACCTGATGATGTTGATCTTCTGTGCTGTGCCATCCTTTTGGCCAGTGGCTGTTTAGTTTCCCTGATATAAGACTGATCACAGATATTTTGTATGCTGTTCAGTGTCAGAAGGGCTGTTATCAGTCTTATATCGGGTAATATCGGGTAATATCGGGTAATATCGGGTAATAACGGTCAATGCGGGATCTAGTGTTTATATACAAGTATGATATCTATGGTTCTGCATAACCGACCAACCATTTTTTTACACCAGAGGGCGCAATGGCGTCCCTTCTTCCGCCTGATGGAAAAAAGGGACAAATAAACACCACATCCAAGCATCAATTTCAATATATATTTTTTTATCAACAAGGTTTACTTTCAATATTTCTATTGTTTTATCTCCCTTTAAGACTCATGGTATCATCTGATGGTATCGTTCAATTTCCATCCCAGGAATAATCTCAACAGCTATTTAATCTCACTTTTAAAGTTTTTGTCGCATAATTCACAAAGCTATTTTCTAAGACTTGCTGAGACTAAAGACTTAAAAGTTCTGTCTCTTAATTACTTGACTTTTCTAGTCGACTTCAAGGTCTTTTGCACTTGTTTATGAATAAAGCTCAACTCAAACCTCTCTGATGACCTTGGACGCTGCTGTCCAAAGAGGACATTAAGATCTTAGTTTATTTAATGCCTGGATGGATTTATTGTCATTTTTAGCTCTACTCTGTTTCCTTTTTGTTTTCTTTTTCTTTCTCCCTTCTTGGGCAGACTAAATAACTCCATACTCACATGCACACAGGCATTTCTTCACACGCGCACACACACACACAGACACACACACACACACACACACACAGAAAATTCCATGTACATCTTCCATCTTTTTTCTAAAACCAGCTGGGTTTATTTTATTTATTTATTATATTTTTATAAACTTTTTATTCTTTTTCTGATTGTCTGCTGTGAAAATTCCTCGAATTTTCTTCAGTCTGCAACCATAACTGAAGTAAAACTCTGTAATATTTCCGACAAAATACAGCAGAGTTCCATACTCCCTTTTGATAAGAACAATCCCCAGTTTTCAGGTTCCCCAAACCTTTTCATTTACACTGCATGCCAAAGACAAAAACAGTGGAGTTCCCCAAACTCATTTCGATAAGGACAACCCCCGGTGGTCAAATTAGGTTACCTGAACCTAACTTTTATGTATTATTTTTCTATTTATTTTACCATTTTATTTATTTTATTCCTCTTCTGCAGCAAAGTTCCACAAACTTTATTTTTATCTGATAACCGCTCAGCTGTACACTGCAGTAGTTGAGAAAAATAAACATATTCTTCTCACCTCCTCCGTGCGTGGCTTCATTCATTGGTTCACCCATCATGTTCTGGAACACCACCCGAATCCTCTCATTTCAGGAGCTCAATCCTTTCCCCCCTGCACAGTATCAGATAAACCTGGTGATTTGGGGTGATTTAGGGGGTCGGCTCGAGGACCAAAATGTTGGATAATTTAATTATCCTATCATCAACTCATTAATCAAATAAGCATCCATGACATCCATGACCTTTACATAAAGTCCCCCAACAAAAATGTGAAAAGTAAAATACTTAAATCATAAATGTTACAAAGACCAAAAGTCATGGCATAATGTATTGAACAAGCCCAACATGATGAAACCTTCATGGCTGAACTAGCTAAATGTATGCTGAAGTAGCAGTGCTAATTTCCATCTAAAGTAATGTACACAAAAAATTCTAAACATTAAACAAAAGTCTGAATGCTTCATCAGTACTGAATTTAAACCAGTAAATGCTAGAATTCAAAATAAGAAAAACAGGTGTAAGTTGAACATTATAAAATACCAGGGGTCATAAAGCCAATCACATTGGTACACAAGCTCTTAGGAGATTACAGGGACCGTGGAAACTTATTTGCACCCCTTGGCTCCGGCCCTGATTGAAAATTTCTAAGAATCACTTTGAAATGTAGCCTGTTCTTTTTTATTAAACTAGGCCCCTATGCATCTTTTTTCCCCTCTCTCTACCACCAGTCCCAGTGGCCCCAATGAGGCAGTTGGTGCCAAAAAGAAGATGTATAGTGCTGTTCCTGGGAGGCAATTTGTGGTGGTTCGTCCTTATACCGTCCAGGCTGAGGGAGAGATTAATCTTTACAAAGGAGACAGGGTCAAAGGTAAGTCAAATAATTTACACTGAAAACTTATTTCATTATAATTTATTCTAAACATATTTATTATTTCTAAATGTGATTTTTATGAATGTTTTTTTGATTGTGTGTCACCTGTACAGCAGTATTTGACAAAACAATCACTAAAGAAAGTGTTAAGACTCTCGCTTTAGGTCAACATGCCACAATTTGGGTCAGTCACTCTTAAGAGAAGCTGTTTAGGAGACCGTGTAGCAAACTAGAAATTTCATGGAGAAGCTTTGACTGGGACTGCCACATTGCAGCCATTTTAGGGGTTGTGGTTTACTCTCAGCTACCACTATACCAAATTTGAACTCAATATGGCAAAAAAAAAATCAAAGAGTTGTAGTAATTTTTTCTTTTAAACGATGGTAGCCATCTTGGATTATTTTTAATGCACTTGAAAGAAGAAGAATGAAAGTCAGCCATAGTAAGGCAGAGTACATGTGTATGAATGAGAGGGAGGAGGTGGAACAGTGAGGCTACAAGGATCAGAGGTCACAAAGGTGCAGGACTTCAAGTACATGGGGTCCACTGTCCAAGAAAATGGGGAATGTGGTAAAGAGGAAAAAAAGAGAGTCCAGGCAGGATGAGTGGATGGAGAAAAGTTTCAGGAGTGATTAGTGACAAATGGGTGTCAGCAGAGATCATAGGAAAAGTTTACAAGACAGTGGTGAGACCAGCTATGTTGTATGGTCTGGAGTAGGGCTGGGCGATATCTCTATATGTTATCGAGATTTTTTTTTGCGATATAAGTTGAGACTAGCTCGATATAAACAATATTGTTTTATACTTGAAAACCCTCCTGCTGACTTCTTTCTTCCACTCACTCCGCTTCTTCTCCCTCACTGAACACAATCCCAGCCCCTTAGCCGCACTCCCCTCCTTCCTGCTTCTGCAGGAGGTGGGTGGAGATGTAATGGGGGCCAAGATGGTGTGGAGGCAGGGCAGCCGGCTTGGGACCCAAAAGTCCCAGGTTCAATCCCCGGTCCCTACATACCCTGTGGTGTCTCTGGGCAGCACAACTCATCCCCAAATTTGCCCCTCCACCCCCCTCGTACGGTTTCAATAGCTGCCCACTGCACGCCCGGTGGTGGATGGGTTAAATGCAGAGACTAATTTTTCCATTGTATGGAAACATATAGTGATTACATTGTGTGACATTATTACAGTATTATTATTATTATTTAGTGCAACAAGTAAACACGGTAGATATGAAGAGCAGATTAGCTGCTGAGGAAAAAAAAAAGTTATTTTGGCCCTAGTTTGGATTTAGATTGTCAGATGAGGGGCAGAAAAATGATTTCTGTAGACAATGCTGAAAATAGTCCATATGCAAGGCCAGAACTACAAATCTTTTTCACTGTTTAAAGAGCGGAGTGGAGCATGAACCGTGAAGCGGCAGCTCCAAGTGTTTTTATAGCCTGCTGCTTCGTTAAAACAAACCACGGGTCAGAACTCATTTAGCTGTGCTGTGCTTTATGAGAGGAAAGGTGAGAGGTGGCAACATTAATAAATCAGCAGTTTATCATATCACTAAAGAAACGGTCCTTAGAGACTAACAAGATGGCTAACGCTTTAGCCGTCTTGTTCCACAGCTGAGACTATATGAGAAGAATTTATCTGACAGACAGCTCACCCAGCCGGCGACAGAGAGTCTTGCCAGGGGACTGAACTTTGCTGTTGCACCAAGTAGAATTCCTCTGGTGGAGATGATCACAGCCACTGAGTCAGCCATCCGCAACAACAAAATTAAAGAGTTTGAAGCAGAACAACTCAGAATCAAAGTTTCAGCCTGCTTCAGCAATGCCAAACCACCAACTTCCAAAATCAATAGAGAGGAGAGGGATGTACTCACCACTCTTAGCAAGGACAAAAACATCATCAACCTTCTAGCCGACAAAGAAAGGTGCACAGTGATTTTGAACCAAAAAGACTATCATGAGAAAGTTATGACACTCCTTTGTAGGGTTGGGCATCGTTTGAATTTGAGCGATTCCGGTTCCGATTCTTTGTTTAGATTCTGATTCTTTTTGATTCTCGATTCCGATTCGTTTTGTAGGCGGGGTTAAAAAAGACATGTCATTTCAATTCAGTTCAGTTTATTTATACTGTATAGCGCCAAGTCACAGCAGAAGTCATCTCAGGGCACTGAACAGAAACAATCAAATATAAAAAAAAAAATCTAAAAAAGCTAAGTCTGGTCCTTTGGACATTCAAAAAACAAAACAAAGCAAAAAAAAATTGTAGAAACGTTTTGGCTTTCGTCCGAAAGACTTCCTCAGTCTGAGATGCTGTTTTCATCTCAGTCTTATAAATAGCACCCTCTCACAGTGGCTCAACCAGTTGGCTGATGACAGCCGAAACCAGCTGCTCACATGATCAAGGAGGACCATCAGCTTAACGATGGATCGTTAGCACCCTGATGGTGGTTTGCTATTCACAGAGGGCTGAGTGATACTAGCAATAACAGCATTGTGTAGTGGACATGACCTTGGTCCACTATGATACGAGGTTACACCTTCGTCTTTGAACTGTCCAATGATAACCTTTATTGATCTCTCAGTAAACAGACATAATTTTTTTAGTTTGAATCTAATGACATGATCACTCTCAAGAGACTCTTTGCCTTTTTAATTTTAATACAAATATAATCAAAGCGTCCCCTGTGTTATTCATGAGCAATGTTGTACTTTACAATATGTTTTGTGATCACATATGTTATATGCTGGTTTATTCTGCACCAACGATGGTGCTAAAGAACTGTTTGAAAGGTGAAGTTCCAGGTCGAAGTGGCCCGGCAGTTTTGTTTAGAAATGGAGAATACAGTTAATCCGTTGTTTTGATGCGAATGTCACCAGAACTCCTTGTCTTCCTCCAAACAATTTCTTTCTGTTTCTAACTTTCACCTTGAATCCTGATAACGTCAAAGTGAACTCTTTGACATGACTCTAACTCTCTTCTCCTGGTCCACAACCAATCAGAAAACTGTTTTTTCTGATCTCAACATTTTAGAAAAGCGTTTTGCTTCTGTGAATGTTTCAGAGTTGGAATGACAGCGAGACCTGACAGCTCTCTGTCTTTACAGCTGGATAGGTGCAGTCACGAGTCAAAGACTGGCTTATCAGCTGGGACTTATGGATGTCTCCATAAGTTCACAGAGCAAAAGCTCCCTAGTTCTTAATGAACTTTCCTGAGGAACGCTTTATTTTGAAACTAACCAAGAGGTGCCACTGTCTCTGACGGAGAAAGCAGGCGTCACGACATGTTGAATCCATAAACACGCCGAGGTACAACCGGACTTCACGGGCCCACAACCTGTGAATCCCAGACTGCTTCTCAGCTCTACCAACCGAGACGGAACGTCTAACAGGTACAGAGTTGCTGATGTTTACTGGAACGTGCGATAGAGTCGAGCTGGTTTTTGTATGGAGAAGTGTCAGTTCTGGTTAAACTCAAAATAGATAACTTCCTTTAAACTTCCATCTCTCCATACATGATCTATTCCTCTTAAACCTCTTCTGTTTTCATTCTAAGCTGGTAACTACATTTTAAGAAAAAAAACCTACAGATAAAAAGTATTATTGTCATCATTACTTATGTCTGTTGTTACAATTAAATGTACTGATGCGTTTAATTTGTAAGAAATTAAAATCAATCAATGAAGTGTATAATGGTGTTAATTTTAGTTGATTTAAATAAAAGTAGTGTCTTTGGCATACCGACTAAATCAACGTTTCCATTGTCACTTAATGGTTTCTGGTTTATTGTCCACCAGTCATGGTCACAGAGTGTTATGGTAATCTCTAAAGAAAAAGAATCTGTGGATTACTATTCGTTCAGAACAAGTAGTCAACTAAGGTAAGGTGTGTCTGTTTAATACTAAACCCTAATATCCTTTACATCTGGTGGCCCGTAACTTTATCAAAAGGGGGATAGCTTAGAAAGCTTACCTGCCAATCACATTAGAAGGGGTCCTCGCGCGTGAAGCCCTCCTGGACGGCAGTGCAGACATAACTATTATGTCAGCCAAACTGTTCAAGGAGCTAAGGATCGCCGCTAACGATGTTAACAGACAAATACCCCTTGTGAAAAGTGCTATTGAGCTGCAGGACCTCGCAGAGATGAGAACAACCCTAACAGCTATAGCTATGGTTCACATGCAGATTGGCGAAATGACACTACACTACCTGGTACATGTGTCTACAGTTGACTCATTCCCATTTTTGGTTGGCCAAGATTTTATAAATCACTTTGACGCGGTTATAAATTATGGTGATCAGACAATGTGGACCACAGTGAGCAAGCCACTGCCGATCGATATGCCTCCACAAGGTCATGACACTGACTGTTTCTCAGCAGGTACCGCTGAAGGCCCAAGGGAATCCCCAACCAAGAGCACAAGCCCGGTAAGTGAACCTTCAAATACAGGTGAGACAGAAGAGACCCAACAAGAGAACCTCCTCTGCGAGCTGAAACAATCAGCACTCACTGAACACTACCTACCATAGGTAGTAAAAGGTGTGGAGATCCACGGATCCCACACTGAGGATGCTGTACTGTCCTCTGGGACAGATACATTGGCAATCAGCCAAGCTTTTGATGAAACCTTGGTTCAGAAGCATTTGAGTCTAGAACTACTCGCAAATGACATAGTTTTTACAGACTCAAAGAGCCCCTCTTCAGTCAGGGAGTGGGAAAGCACACACAACAACGACAGTGACCTGTCATAGTCTGAACAATCAGACACACCTGCGACTGCGCCGACAGTTGAGTCACACCTAAATTACACAGAAAGAGGTAAACGTAAGAAGATACGTTGGCCGAAACCTAAAAGGTTCCTGTGTACTGTCTACTCTCAGCTGCGCAAACAGCTTAAACTAGACAATGGTATCCTAACTCGTGCCCATGGACGGACGTCCTCACCTGTGTTCGTGGTCCCCCATAACCACAGGGGTGTGATGTTAGTTCATGCCCATGACAAAGACAAAGATTTAAATAATCCCACAAACAACAAAGATCTCGCAAACTCACAGACTTGGGAAAATAAGGTCGTCCAAGCACAAGATAGTAAATAAACTAAACAGTTTAAACTATATTAGTTGCGAAAAGAAACCGCTCCAACTTGAACTTAGAAACGCTAAGTCTAAAACCCACAACAAAAAACTAACTTTAACAACTGTTTAAATCCACGAGATTTAATTTGACATCGGTTATAAAGTTGAGACCTGTTTTCTTATGTGTTGCATTTTGGAATCTGACGACAAGAGTGTGTCGAAGCAGTGAAATGTTGTTTCCTTGTTGTTTAGTCATTACTGTTGTCATTATTTGAGATTTGTTTTGGTTCTGAACACTCCCAGCCAAAAGAGGTTTTGTATTAACATTGGTTAATGAATAATATGGATTTAACTATGCCAACATGCAGTTCATTTGTGACGCCACACGGGAAAAGTAGGAACAAGTCGCGTACACTCTAACTGAGAAAAAATCAATAAACCTTCAAGTTCTGAGAAATTAGTGAAAATTGTTTTTTTTTGCAAAATATACTAGTTGAAGTTGTGAAGAAACCATCCCATGCTTTAAAAAACACTTTAGAAGTTTTTAAACTGATAAACTTTGTGTTAGAAATCAGTTTGCGAGTAAAAACAAGCCGCAGGAATTTGCGTATTGGGGGCGGGGACACTCACAGCTGATTAACATGCTAACTTGTTTGGCTGGTATCGGAGCTTTGTTATTGGTTTCGGCCAATAATGTACAGATTTGAAAGAAACACGTGGCTACTTAACTTAACATCTAGGCTGCCCAGTGAAAAGAAAAGGCCTTTTGCAGGAATACTTTCAGTTTCTGATGGGGTGAAGACCTTTTTTTTTCTTTTTTTTTTTAGAACACCAAACACCACACTAAATAATAGTTGGTGTTTTATTCAAGGATTGTAACGTAACATGGTGGATTTAGTCAGCTTTAATGTCCTTATTTAATAAGGAAAACAAAGCCAGTGTCAGCTGTTTTTCCGACCGAACCGAGAAAAAAAAAAGCTTTTACTGCGTTCGCAAGCAAATCAGTTTCCATCCATCCATCCATCCATCCATAATGCATCCATCCATCCATAAATACGTCCATCCATCCATCCACTATCTTTATTTCATTAGACAAAGCAGACACGCGTAATCACCGCGCAATGCGCTCCAGCTGTGGGGTTGGTCTGTGTCCAGCCGCGCATTGCGCAATCACGCGCGTTGGATTGGCTTAGGTTTTACAAATCGTAGCAAAGAAACTAAAATTTAAAGCACGATAATGCTGCACCAATTATGCAGGTTCAACTGGCCGTTTGGAAAGGTAAAATGTACAGTTAAAAATCAAATGGATCAGCCATTCACGCTGCTGTCAGCTGGCTGTCATAACAAAAAAGCTGAATTGAGCAGCGTGTTTAATTAAAATAACCTTGTTTTTCCCAGATAATTTTGCTCTAAAAGGTTTTTGTTTATCTTTATGTAAGATTATCTTTAGAATTTTTTTATGTTAATATATATTTGGTGAAACAAGAAATCTTATCTTTCTTTCTTTGAAATACATTATTTAAATATCATATGGATAGATGATCCTGAGTTTACTCAGTTTCTGTGTCCTCCTTAGATATGATATGACCCTTATTTTTTGGGGTGGGCTGTAACAATAACTCTACGACACAACAATCAACATTATTAAAGCTGGGGTGTGTAAGATTGTAATGTAGTCTGTAACTTTTCAAACAATATATATTTTAACGTATTTCTTCACTCTGTCACTAGATTGATGTTAGAGAGGTAATCTCTGAAAAAACTTAAAAAAAATATTGTCCCCTTGCTTCTCCAGGTGGTAAATAAGCATTTCTAAAAAGAAAAAGTGACCCGCCATTTTCCAGCCAATAAAAACAAAGT
Source organism: Garcialebias charrua (assembly GCA_038048925.1). Taxonomy (NCBI): domain Eukaryota; kingdom Metazoa; phylum Chordata; class Actinopteri; order Cyprinodontiformes; family Rivulidae; genus Garcialebias; species Garcialebias charrua. The sequence continues at coordinate 20,488 of JBBPBX010013661.1, forward strand.
TTGTAACCAGCCAATAAAAACCGAGCTTGAATTTGAATCAGCCAATAAAAACAGAGCTTGAATTCAAATTTCAACAGACCACAAGGGGGCAGAGCCATATATGGCTCTGAGGGGGAGGGATCAGAATGCTTTGCTTGTTGAAATTTTTTCTAAGTGCTGCTGTTCTACAGAAACTGCAGACTGAACCTTTAATGTGTAAAACATGTCACAATAACATAAAATACAATTTTTTTTCTTGTTTTTTTTCCAAAAGATCAAAAGGAATTTTGCCAGCAAAGCTGAAGTTCTGCACACCTTCCTAGGCAGAATCTGTGTTGACAGCAGTGTTGCCAGATCTCGCAACAGAAATAAGCGACCAGCCCCATGAAAACAAGCACAAACCAGCAACTCACTCCTTAAAAACAAGCCCAAAACAAGCACAACTGGCGACCCACCCCAAAAGGCAGTTTTTAAACAGTATAAACATAAATTTATTGTGCTAAACACTTTGAAGAACATATCCACTCTAAAAAAATAAAAATATATTTTGCATTTTTATCCCATTAAGCCTCTGGGACTCATTTAACAGAGAGACCTGAATTTTAAACTAAGAGTGATGCCAACAATGGATAACGACAACAACAGCCAATCATAAAGGATGCGTACAAATTTTAAAAATTTAATAAAAATTAAAGAGCAAACTCATAGTAATCTAAGTCAACAAAAAACTTTCTTTAATCTCTATCCTGAATCATGCTCTTTCTTCTATTCTTTATTATATGTTTCCCCATATTTCACCCACTTATTGGAGCTAATTTTAGCGTGGTCTTGTCACTCTAAACATAGAATAAAGAACAAAGAATAACAAGCCCTAACAAGCTAATTTACAACCGGCCCAAGCCCAAGAAACCGTGACAAGCGACTCACCAAAATTATAAGCGACTTTGGAAAATAGCAAGCCCAAAGTCGCTTGAAATAAGCGGACGTGATAACTATGGTTGACAGTCAGTGCTGGGGGTTGGGGTTAAGGCAAATTAATGTAAATGAACAGCAATTTTAACATCCCCAGGTAACGCTTCTGGAATGGGGACATTCTTCTAAAACTTTGAGGCCTGTTTTCTCCCTAATCTTATTTGCAGATTGCAAACATTGAAATGGCTGTATCTTCTTCATTTTTTTTTTTGAGTGCCATGTGTTTGGCATCATCGGATAGCTTAGAACCTACACTTTCAGATTCTGTAAATAACTCAAAATGACCCAGGGGAGATTTGTTCCTGGTTTTGCCATGGCCAGTCACATTTGTTAAACCTCAATAGTTGAAGAGTAAATGTAGATTAAGGCTACCTTAAGAACCATAAACTACACTGAACTCATAAATTCTTGATCGAATCTACTCGAACAATTCTAGAAGTAGTCAAACCAAAGACTACAGATATTTTAAAAAGGAAATTCCAAAACACCTACGTCGTTCGTCTAAAAGGACAACAGACATTTAGACCAAACTATATTTTCTTTTTCTATTTTAGTTTAACCTAAACTAAGTAATGAATGGAGGAATAGTTTGGAAAATGAGGCATTCGTTACAGATGTCCTCCTGAACCTTCTATAGGTATAGATCCCTATATCTAATTTTTACAGCATGACCCACCCCATAATTGGTAATACTAGCTGATCTAAATCATGATAGCTTACACACCAGGCGCATATAGGTAAGGCTTAATGTAAAATCCCAATCATAAGTACATCTAAAACCACATAATTGCATGACACACAGAACCAGAGTGGCACCGACTGGAAAACCACCAGCCAACAACCTTCGATGTGGGGACCTGCAGCTCCAATGTTTGGTCTTCAGTCTTCATCCAAGGGTCGCCTCCTCTGTGTCAATCGAGGAAACCCCTGTGCATGATGATTAAAAACAATTGTCACTGATGAAATCAACTACCCTAATCGTTGTGGAATTACCGCTGTGGATTATAAGACTTTGTTTCCCAAGAGATTACAGACTCAGTTTTCCAAAGGATTAAAAGCTTATCGCAATGGGATTACCTACAACCAGTGTGGAATTACCAAAAACTTTATGGGATTATAATTTTTGATTTTTCTTTTTCCACTTGCTAGATTACATCAAGATCAGAGACATTTGGTGGTATTCTTTCGTGTTGGAACTCATCCCCATGGACGGGCGATGTCTTCCAAAAGGGGGGATATGTAGTGGACATGACCTTGGTCCACTATGATACGAGGTTACACCTTCATCTTTGAACTGTCCAGTGATAAACTTTACAGGCCTCTTAGTAAACAGACATTAACTTTTTAGTTTGAATCTAATGACATGATCACTCTCAAGAGACTCTTTGCCTTTTTAATTTTAATACAAATATAATCAAAGCATCACCTGTGTTATTCATGAGCAATGTTGTACTTTACAATATGTTTTATGATCACATATCTTATATGCTGGTTTATTCTGCACCAACGATGGTGCTAAAGAACTGTGTGAAAGGTGAAGGTCCGGGTCGGAGTGGCTCGGCAGTTTTGTTTAGAAATGGAGAATACAGTTAATCCATTGTTTTCATGAGAATGTCACCAGAACTCCCTGTCTTCCTCCAAACAATTTCTTTCTGTTTCTAACTTTCACCTTGAAACTTGATAACGTCAAAGTGAACTCTTTGACGTGACTCTAACTCTCTTCTCCTGGTCCACAACCAATCAGAAAACCAAGAGGTGCCACTGTCTCTGACGGAGAAATCAGGCGTCACGACACAATGAATCTATAAATACGCTGAGGTACAACCGGACTTCACGGGCCCGCGACCTGTGAATCCCAGACTGCTTCTTAGCTCTACCAACCGAGACGGAACGTCTAACAGGTACAGAGTTGCTGATGTTTACTGGAACGTGCGTTGGAGTCAAGTTGGTTTTCGTATGGAGAAGTGTCAGTTCTGGTTAAACTCACATTAGATAACTTCTTTTAAACTGCTATCTCTCCATCCTTGATCTATTCCTCTTAAACCTCTTCTTTTTCTCATTCTAAGCTATTAACTACATTTTAAAGTACATGTTTCATGTTAGTTTTTTGGGCAGAAAAATAATATTTAGAGGTAATACAGTAATTTTGATAATCCTCCCTGCTTTCCAAATTAATAGCAAGAGCCTTACATCCACAAATCAGGGGAAAAACACTGAGCCTAAAAAAATGTGCTGTTTTGGAGTCACGTGAAACGTGACGTAGGCGGAGGAGGCGACGTAGTCGGAAGTTGTTGTATTGTATTGAATTGTATGGAAGCGAAAGAGGTCCAATAATGGTTAATATTTGTGTGTGTAGGGGTTGTTCGAACTCCAGTTTGTCTGGACATTGATTTCCTGCACCAAAAAACCCAGCTTTCAGAGCTTGGGTGAGGTTTCTCCGGTTGAAAAGGCAGGATTTCATCAACAGAAGCATCACGACCAACTCCGTGATTTGTCAGGAGGATTACAACGACAGCGACCTGAACGAACACAGGATTGACTTCATATGTTGCACAGAGTGGACTGACTGACAAGGGAACTGAAAGTTATGCACCATAACTCACATTCCCTGAAGGAAGGGAACGAGGTACAACACATGTTTGCCCCTCCAATGCCCAAGCTCGGTGAAGTGCACTTGGAGAAATATAGATGGGCGCACGCGTCTTTATACCAAGAGGGCGGGGCCTCTGTGGTGACGCTGACGCCCACCTGCCCTAAAGGCGTGAATGTATTACTTCAGGTGAACCGCGCGGCGGCGTAATTCCCATAGACATATGTTGCACCTCGTTCCCTTCCTTCAGGGAATGTGAGTTATGGCGTGAATGTATTACTTCAGGTGAACCGCGCGGCGGCGTAATTCCCATAGACATATGTTGCACCTCGTTCCCTTCCTTCAGGGAATGTGAGTTATGGTGCATAACTTTCCGTTTTCTCTTGTATGTTTTGCTACGCTTCGCCTTCGCGCCATTGTTTTTAGCATGAGCAGTGACGTGACCTAAAGCTCAAGATTCAGTTGTCATCTGATTGGTTGCCCCGTATGTCAATCAAGTGACGGGATGTTTTTATGTAAACCACAAAGAAAAACACTAACAAAGACACACACAGCAAAAATCCCTCCCACCCCTCCTCTCCCCTCCTATACCGGATCTACTAACTACCCCAACAAGTATCCACCTTGTATTCAGACATCACGTTTGTGCCTAAATAAAGAGCCGACATTTGGCCTTTACACAAATTTATCTCCAGAAATTTTTTCTACACAGGATATAAATGGCTGCCAGATATCATAGAATGTGCTTACAGATCCTCTAACAGTATACAGTATCTGATCTTCTCCAAATGGATGTAGGACATAACCTCTCTTATTCAATGTCCATACACTGGAGGATGTGGATCCTTCCATCGAAGAAGAATGAGTCTTCTAGCCAGTAGAGAGCAGAAAACTAATATAGTCCTCTGATGTTTGCTGAAGGAGGACTCTGCTGCAGCCACCCAAAAGAGAGAGATGAGTGGTGATGGATGAACAGTTTGTCCAGATATTCCTGAAAAGGTGTCAAAGATGCCTTGCCAGTATCCTTGTAACTTTGGGCAAGTCCAGAATGTGTGTAAAAGTGTGGCTGAAGATTGTTTGCAACGATCACACGTTGGGTCGAGGTCCCTTTTGAATTTCCCTTTTGAATTTGCTCAATCTGTCCTTAGACCAATGTAGACGATGTACTACCTTGAATTGAACTACAACATGGTTCAAACATATTGAGGACGAATAAATATTTGGAATAATTTTTTGCCAAACTGTGTCTGAAATGGATTCTTCCAAGTCCATCTCCCACTTACACTTCAAAGAATCTAAGTTGGTGTCATTGTATGAACTGAGCAAAGAATAAACTCTACTCATAGAACGTTTTGTTACAGACTTACACATCAGAATCTCATCTAAAAGAGAAGATGGAGGACGTAGAGGAAAGCATCCAAAGTTTGACATTACAAAATGTCTCAATTGTAAATACCTGAAAAACTGTGACTTGTGGATGTCAAATTTCTGTGTTAGCTGTTCAAATGAGGCTGCTATTGTCTATATAAAGATCATATAGAGAAGTTATTCCCTTTGAGCCCCAAGCATTGAAAGCAGTGTCTAATAGTGAGGGAGCAAACATGTGATTATTTGATATTGGAGCAGATAAGGATAATTCTGTACTATTAAACAACCTCCTGCACTGATTCCAGATTTTTATTGTTTGAGTTACCACTGGATTAGAAGTATAAGTTGAGACTGGTTGATTGAACGTAACTGGGAGCAGAGTAGAGCAAAGGGAGAGCTAGATGTAATTGAATTCCTCTCTAAAGTCACCCAGGTAGGAGCAGGATTGTCCTCTCTCAACCAATACAGTAAGGCTCTAATGCTAGCCGCCCAATAGTAATATAAAAAATTGGGGAGTGACAAGACCATGGGGTATCTGCAACATCTTACTGCCTATTCGTGGATGCTTTTTATTCCAAATAAATGATGGCAACTCACTATTTAGATTGGTGAAGAAAGTGCTAGTGAGGAAGACTGGTATGCTCTGAAATAGAAAGAGGAATTTGGGTAATATTGCCGTTTTGATCACAATGGCCCTCATGCACAAACCGTTCGTACGCACAGATTTATTCTTACACAGTGCGTACGAGTGATTTAGGATCATTTGTGGCATTCAACAATGTTTTTGTATCCTACGATTTTCTTCAGATACGAACAAAATTTACGAGCGGTCCGGACCTGTCGTATAATTTAGGAGCGTCAGTCAGCTGTCATCCAGACGGATCTTCTGCACGAATAACTTCATATTTCGTTATTTAGAAAATATTTTGGGTTTAAAAAAATCACGCACCATAATTATTCTTGACAATAGGTTATTCTGTTTGAATTAGAATTATAATTTTAAGTTTAATTTGTCTGGTGTGTCGCGCAGGCCGTGCGCTCCCCTTGGTCATCAAAGCCGCTCCTCATATTAACACCCAGGTACATAAAATCCCCACACCGCCGCAGAACAAGTACGAATTAAGACTGATCTTGTGCCAAACACCATCGGAGCAATTGATTATTATATCTGATTCGAAATATAACCTGCAGAATGTGGTTGCGCCCTGACCAGGAGGTGCGCGATGAGCAGGAGGTGCGCGCATCATTTGTGCTGCAAAACATGTTGGCACGCATCTTGCAGCGTGGCATTTATTGTCCATCCATCTCCTGACCACCTCCTGTCATGTTGGCACGCGTCTTGACCACCTCCTTGCGCAGCAAGACGCGTGCCAACATGACAGGAGGTGGTCAAGGATTGACCATCTCCTGACCACCTCCTGTCCGTGCTGCGGCGAGATGTTTGTTTGAAGCCATTTTCAGATCAAACCATTTATTCTTGATTTCTGATACTGTACGACCCACGGGAGACAAAACATATGCACTACAATATTAATATGATGTTAACTGTAGTTTCGAGACATTTTAAAATGCTTCTGTTGAAAAACACATCCGACACTTGCGGGGGGTGGGGGGGGGTAGCGGTGCGCCACAGCTCTTCTGAATAAGTGAAACTATAATGTAACACAGTACACTAAAATTAGAGATATTTGACCATCCGACACTTGCGGGGGGGTGGGGGGCAGCGGTGCGCCACGGCTCTTCTGAATAAGTGAAACTACACAGTTGTTTACACTAACATTAAAAATATTTGACCATCCGACACCTGCGGGGGGGGGGGGGGGGGTAGCCACAGCGCGACTGAGAGCAGATCTCCGAACGCGTGAAGTTCCTCCTTTTACTTCTTGAGTTTGAATGAATGGACACTTCCTGCTGTCTGACATCAGGAAGCTGTGGCCTTATATGGTGTTTTGAGGGGTGGGAATTATGTAAATAACCTTCACACGTGCACGCGCAGCTGTTTAGGACAGGTGGGATTCATTAAATATACGCACTGCATTTACACACGTTTCCTCATGATAGAAGACTTTGTTGAATCTGACGTGGCATGTTCGTACAAACGCTTCATACGAACAAAAGTAGGAGATATTTAGGATAAAAATACGAACATTTTCGTGCATGAGGGCCATTGATCCTGCAGAATGTGGTTATTCACCAGGAGAGGCAGATAGTTCCACTCCACCCGGTCAAACGCTTTCTCAGCATCCAGCGAAATGAGGCAGGGATGTCCATGTAGCAATATCCTTCCTAAGGTTCACCAGGAGAGGCAGATAGTTTGCTTTATAGAGATCTTTGTGGCTGTAAGTAATCCAAATACCAAGGTATTTAAATTTGACAGAACTGATTTTGAAAGGGACTGGACCCATATGCTGCTCCTCTATTGGGGTCACAGGCATCAATTCACTTTTTTGAAGGTTTACCTTATAGCCAGATATGCCTCCAAACTTTTGAAGTAAAATAAGTAACTCAGGAATACTAGACAAGGGATCTGAAATATAAAGAAGTGTATCATCAGCGTATAGGGAAACCTTATGTTCAGTGCCAAACCAGTTGATACCTTTAATTTCTGGACTATTCCGCAAAGCCACTGCGAGTGGTTCAATCGCGATTGCAAATAAGAGTGGCGAGAGTGGGCACCCCTACCTCGTACCACGTTTCAATTCAAAGTAGCTGGATAGATTACTATTAGTACGTACTGCTGCCATTGGCATGGTATATATCAACTTCACCCATGAAACAAATTTAGGACTGAAATTAAACATCTCTAAGGTCTTGAAGAGATAGTTTCACTCCACCCGGTCAAACACTTTCTCAGCATCCAGCAAAATTAAAATATCATCACAGCTATGACCGGGCGGGGCACATTAAACAGCCGCCTGATGTTAAAGAAGGAATGACAATTTTTAACAAACCAGTCTGGTCAGGTGAGACTCGATTCGCCAACATCTTTGCAAGAATTTTTTTCATCCGTGTTTAAAAGCGATATCGGGCAATATGAACTGCAACGTAGAGAGTCTTTATCCTTCTTTAAGAGCAATGAAATTACAGCTTGATGCATAGATAATGGCAATAATTGTGTGGCCAGGGATTCCTCAAGAACTGATAATAACAAGGAAGAGAGTAAATCTGAAAATTTCTTAAAGAAATCTGCCGGGAAGCCATCTGGTCCTGGAGATTTTCCATTTTGCATGTTATTAATTGCAGGCTTTATCTCAGCTAAAGAAAAATCTCTCTCCAACTCATTAGATAGGTCAGAGCTTAATGAAGGAATTTTGACAGCTTTAAAAAATCATCCAATTCAGTTGGGTTAAGTGAGGCTTCAGAGATGTACAGAGATTGGTAAAATTTGCTGAAACATTGATTAATTCCTGCATTATCACAACATTTTACACCATAATCATCATTTATTTCTGGGATATCCTGTTTAGCCGAATGTTGCCGTAACTGCTGTGCAAGAAGGCGTCCAGCCCTCTCACCATGATCATAGTAGCCCCACCTAGATTTGGATATTAAATATTTGGCCTGTTGGGTTGATAAGATGTTAAACTCCGTTTGGAGTAATATACGTTTCTTAAGTGACTCTTGTGTAAAAGTGTGGCAGCACTCCCTGTCTAATTGTAGAATATGATCAGTTAGCAATTTTAGCCGTTAGACACCTTTCTTCTTTTTATTTGCACAGTAAGAAATCATTTGGCCTCTTAAATAAGCCATTAATGACTCCCAAACAGTGCTAAGTGGCATCCCAGAAGTCCGATTAACATGAATGAAAAAAGTAATTTCGGATGCAAGCTACTTGACAAAGTCTTCATCAGGCAAAAGTATGGGGTTAAGCCACCAAGGACGATAGACCAATTGTGTGACAGGAACGTTCAGTTTCATTATGAGCGGACTATGATCAGAGACGACAATAGCTCCATAATCACATTCCTTCACTAAAGGTAAAATCCGTTTATCAAGGAGAAAATAATCAATCCGCGAGTAGCTCATATGGACAGAGGAGAAAAATGAATAACGTCTTAAAGTCGGATTTCGAAAACGCCACACATCGACCACACCATAAGTATTAATAAATAAATTAATTGACTGGGCAGATTTAGAGAGAGAGATCTTCTCCACTGTACTACGATCAAGAGATGACAGCACACAATTCTCATCTCCCCCAATTATGAGATTATGTGTTGGAATGTTAGGAATATTTGAAAAGAGTGTATTAATTTTATCATCCCAATTTGGAGCATATACTGAGACTAAAATGACTGGAAGTGCATACAGTTTTCCCACCACAATAACAAAGTGTCCAGCAGCGTCCGTTATAACACTGGATGCTGTAAATTGCACCGGTTTACTGACTAATATGGCTACCCCTCTTGATTTAGATCGGAAGTTAGACTGAAACACCTGACCAGACCATCTTCTGTCAAGATTTACACTGTCTGCTTTACGCAAATGGGTTTTCTGCAAGAAAGCTATATTAACATCAAGTTGTCTTAAGTGTGTCATAAATATTCTAAATTTCACTGGACCATTAAGAGATTTCACATTCCAACTCACACAATTAACTGGGTGACTGTTAATGAACCTGTTAGTATTAGGACTGCTCATGTATTACCAATCGGACTGTAGTGTGATATCCACAAACCATCAATGTCAATGTCAATGTAAATTTATTTATATAGCACATAAAAACAACCGAAGACGACCAAAGTGCTTTACAGTTAAAAAAATAAAAACAGAGTAAAATGCATCTAGTGCCACTAAACATAATAAAGCTATCAGTAAATGCAACAACAATAAAATCTGCTCAAAATTTGATCTCACATTCTGCGAGGATCAAATGCCAAGTAAAAGAGATGAGTCTTAAGTGAAGATTTAAAAGTGTCAACAGTCTGAGCGGTCTTTACTTTCTCAGGTAAACTGTTCCACAGTTTTGGAGCAGCAACCGCAAAAGCCCGATCACCTCTGGATTTCATTTTGGATCTGGGGACATCTAAGAGAAACTGGTTGGTAGACCGGAGTGCTCTTACAGGAGTGTAGATATTAATAAGATCACATAAATATGACGGGGCCAGACCTTTTAAGATTTTAAAAACAAGCAATAAAATCTTAAAATCAATCCGATAGTGGACAGGGAGCCAGTGAAGGGATGCCAGGACAGGGGTTATGTGTTCATATTTTTTAGTTGAAGTTAAAAGACGAGCTGCTGCGTTCTGGACAGATTGTAAACGATGCAAAGATGATTTGTCTAAACCAACATACAGTGAATTACAATAGTCCAAGCGAGAAGTAATAAAAGCGTGAATCACCTTTTCAAGGTCTCTGAAAGAGAGACAAGACTTCACCTTGGCAATGAGTCTTAGCTGGAAGAAACCGGATTTAACTACAGCATTTATCTGTTTGTCTAACTTAAAAGCACTGTCAAAAATAACTCCCAGATTCCTGACATTGGAGTGGCTGTATGAAGCCAAGGGGCCAAGAACATTTAGGGTGTTACATTTGCCAAAGCTGATGGCTTCCGTTTTATTTTCATTTAGATTTAGAAAATTAAGTTTTAACCAGATTTTAATGTCATTCAGACAGTCCAGGAGTGGATCCAGTGGAGTGACCCTGTCTGACTCAATTGGAAGATATAACTGTGTATCATCAGCAAAGCAGTGAAAAGGAATGTTGTGTTTTCTAAAAATGGACCCCAAAGGCAACATGTACAAATTAAAAAGCAGTGGACCTAAAATAGACCCTTGAGGGACTCCACAGATCAAAGGAGCTGGAGATGAAGAACAGTTCCCTAAATGAACAGAAAAACTTCTGTCAGTCAGGTAGGATCTAAACCAGGATAAAACTGTGCCTTTGATACCGACCACGTGTTCCAGTCGTGACAACAAGATGTTGTGGTCCACAGTATCAAAGGCAGCAGAAAGGTCTAAAAGCACTAAAACAGCAGATCCTCCTGCATCAACAGTTAAAAGAAGGTCATTAAAAACTCTTAAAAGGGCTGTTTCTGTGCTGTGGCCTGATTTAAAACCTGACTGGAATTTTTCACCAATGCTGTTGGCAGTTAAAAACCTCTTAAGTTGATTAAAAACAACTTTCTCTAAAATTTTTGACAGAAAAGGTAGTTTTGAAATGGGTCTATAATTTAAGAGCAGTGCTGTATCGAGGTTCTTCTTCTTTATGAGAGGCTGCACCACAGCATGTTTAAAAGAAGCTGGAATGCAGCCAGATAACAGGGACATGTTAATCAGGACAAGAACTAAAGGTCCAAGTGTGCTAAAAACTTCTTTGAACAGTCGAGAGGGAACACAGTGAATTAGAAGGATGCATGTGATCCACAATAGGCGTGTTTCCATCAAGGTTTCTAGGTGCGCATTATGAAGCATCGCATCAGAAAAGCTAAATGGAAACGGCATAATTCGAGTTAACTTCCTCTAAGTCGCTCTAAAGTTTATACGCTCGCTTGAGGTAGTTTTTGGGGAGTCGATTCAGAGCTGAGTCGGCTAAACGACAGATGGAAACAGATTAGCCGACTCAGTTCTGCCGCAGCGAACATTCACGTCACGTGACTGATCAGCTGTTTCCGCTCCGGACAACATGTAACATCGCTAAAACTAGTTGGCATGACAGAATAAATACAACTTGCCCGATAGCAACACATACCTGAAATATTCTCTCCATTTTGCCGAGATGTCTGTTTTCAAACGCTACTTCCTGTTTACTGTGGAAGTGCGTAACGCTGACGTCTGACGTATGGCGCTGACGTGTGACGTAATGACGCTGACGTCTGACGTAGAGACGCTTTGCGTGGCATTGCAGATGCGCTTCAAGCCAGTTAATGGAAACACTTCTGATCCTCATAATTTTAATTTACATTTTAGCGAAATTTTCTAAAATTCGCTCAAAAATCGAATTTAAATTGGATGGAAACATAGCTAATGTCCTTTAACACAATTAAAGTCACTGGTTCAAACTGTTCAAAGGAAGCTGAGGATGGAGGGAATGAGGATGGATCTGTGTAAATTTGTGTTGAAGAGGGTCTCAGAGCAGTGATTTTATCTATAAAAAATTTAGAAAACTGTTCACACAGTGCAGGAGATTCAACAATATGACCAGCATCACAAGGATTTACAACAGAGTTAAAAACATTAAAAAGAACCTGCGGTCTGTGACTGTTGTTTGAAACCATGTTAGATAAAAAAGCTGTTTTTGCAGCTTTAACAGCACTCTGATAATTTGACAGGCTGTCTTTAAATAAGTCCAGGGAAACCTGCAGTCTGTCTTTACACCACTTCCTCTCAGCCCGTCTGCACAGACATCTGAGCGCGCGTGTGTGTTCGCTCAGCCATCACAGAAAGATACCTGACAAAAACATTCTCAAAACAGATAGATCCGGTATAGTCCCACCCCTCTCTCCTAAATGAACACGGAGAACCCAACAAACAAAAACAAAAACAAAATCCACACATTTGTGCTTATACTGGGGAACCAAGCTCTCTGCCTGGGCTCCCGCCCCATCTAAATAACTAATTTTAAAAAATAAAATAAAAAGGTTTCCTTACTTTAAAGTACAATTGCTATTTTGTACTCCAAGCTGCGTATAAAACGAACATATCACTAACCTAAATCTGGAAAGTATCTCTGCTAAACTCTTATACATAGAGAAAAAAGAGAAAAAGAAAAAAAGAGACAGCAACAAGTGTCATTACTACATGCCGGTGCCACAAATTGAGCTCGGCCTTGCTGAAAAAAAAAGGAGGATGTTGTCCCTCGGAATAGAGTCTGAGATTAACTAATAAAATAAAAAATGAAAAACACGGGACAAACAATGTTGGAAAGTTCTATACAACCTGACAGGAATAGTGGGTCGGTGGGGATTGGACCTGCTGTCAACCCCGGTCCTCACTGGCCGTTGCTGAGATGATTTTCTTTTTAACATAATCCATGGCTTTATTAGCATCCAAGAACTCCTTCTGTTCCTCTCCATGAGTAATGCGGAACCGTGCAGGAAAAAGCAGGCCGTAGCGAACATCTCGTCGGTCACGAAGAAGCCTCCTCACCTCTGTAAACGCCACCCGGGCCTTGGCCACAGCTGCTATGTAATCCGATGTGATGATGATCAGTGCCTCTTTGAAGCGAAGAGAGCCGCGGCTCCGGGCACGATGTAATATTTCCACACAGTCGTGATAATAGTGCAGCTTAGTGACAATGACCCGCGGCTTACCGCCAGATTTGTTTCCACCTCCAGTGCGATGGGATCGGTCAATAAGTGGCACTTTATTCAACTGTAGCACCTCCATTAGCATGTTAGCCACAGCTGTGGTGGAGCTAGATTCTGGCGTCTCGGGGACCCCAATGATCCGCACGTTGCACCTTCTCATGCGCCCCTCCATATCGTCACTTTTCTTGTTGAGCCCATTCACTTCTTCTTTCAGTTCCATTACGGTGGTGCGTAGAGTAACAACCTCATCGGACCAGGTTGATAGGCCGTATTCATTCTGCCTCTTTGATGCTCTGTTTAACTTGGTCCAGGTCAGCACAAAGTAGCATTGTGCCGTTAGCCACTTCTGCTCTCACCGCTTGTAGCTCTAATAAATGTGAACTCTTCAGCCAAGGCCTCTTTTATTTCCGATTTAATCACAGCTGAGATATCGGATTTTATAGCTAGGCAAGGATGTCAGACTTCAGAGAGGCTACGTCCGCCTCGCTGGGAGAAGGGGACGGAGGAGCTGAGCTCCTAGCTTTAGCTGTAGTCTGCTCCGAGGCTGTGTCGGGCCTGGAGGCCACCGAGCTAGAATATTTGTATTTCCTCAAGTTTGCTGCCATTCTTCTACTCTTCCAGACTAGAGTCACTCAGAGGTCGAGTCCAGACAGGCCAAATGCTCAAAATTGCACGGATATTTAATGGAAAACCATATACAGAAGAGATTAGAGCGGGAGCCCACACAAAGCACGTCCTACTCCTCTTCCGCCAGCTTGCACCCCCCAAGTGATGGGATGTTTGATAGGCTAAAATTCAAGATTCAGTTTCATCTGATTGGTTGCTCTGTATGTCAATCAAGTGACGGGATGTTTGATAGGCTGACAATTTTTAACGTCACTCTGCAATCTACTAGTAATGCCTCAGCGATAGACGTGGATTGCGATCGACGTAATGAGCACCCCTGACTTACACTCTCCTCCTCATCCTCCACTCCCTCATTCTCAGGCCTTTCCTCAGACTGCATAGTGACCACTTTCATCTCCACAGTCTTCCTCTGTTGACCACAAAGAACATTACTAGTATTTAGATTTCAGAGTTTAATAGATGAAAAGGATAGTTGTGCATGAATGACATTTCACCTGCTCAGTCAATTTTCTCTGGATATGCTCCCAGACACGTCATCCATCTTCTGTTTAAAGTGCAGAGCATCTCTTCTCCACCTTATAAGTCAGAGAGTCAGAGTCAGAGAGTCTTTATTGTCATTTGCACCGCATGTGGTACATGTGATGAAAACGAGATTATGTACACGGGGTCCCAGTTACATCCAACAACAAATGCAAGAGAAAAACAGTAATAACATCTAGAATTAACTAAGAGAAACATCAACTAGTAATACACTAAGCCCTAATGTAGTGGAAAAACATCATTATAAACAGCAGCACGAACATGAGTCTGTATGAGCAGATGGTCACAGATGAACACAGCAACAAGAAAACAGATCAGCATCAGCATGATGTGATATTTTGCAGTGTTTATTCTCATTATTTATTTATTCATGAGTCTAACAGCCTCAGGGTAGAAGCTGTTCCTCAGTCTAGTGGTTCTACATTATAACAAGATGGGATTAAATTATTTGACAAGTGGTCCATGGTAGGTGGTGTGCACTTGGGTTGATGGTTTTCACCATGTCCCTGCAAACATATAAACAAACATGTCCCTGTTACTGTAACATTAGCTTAGGATGGACAATTATTAGCTCTGTTGTTATTGCCTAACTAACCTAAATGTTGGTGATTCCACATCTGAAAAGGGATGCAACCTTTTCACAACATATGCTGTAACCGTTCTGTGGCACTCTTTATTCAGTTACACCGACGTATTTCTCTTGGATGCTGTGGTGAACATCGTGGAGCCTGGCTAACATTATTAACCATTTCAGGTCGTTTGTCTAAGAAAAAAATACGAGCTAACGTTAGCATGGTGTTTGCATTTGAGTTGACCTACCGCGTGGAGTATAACTTGTTAGCTGCCTTAACGTTGGTATGAGACATAGTTTATAGTTTTATTTACCTGATGGAGCTGGAGAAAAGGCAGCAAAAACAGTCCAGCGGAGCATTTTGAAGACGGGCCACTCTGTTACTTCTGAGGGTTGGACCTGGAGAAAGCAAAAATAATCCAATAATCCGACGGAGCAGCACTTTTTTTTTTAACTTCTTCACCCTCCTTTGCACAATATAAAATTATTGCAAGTGCTGCACTGAGCTGACTGGTAATTTTATTAAAGTTAAGCCACGCTTTCCACCGCCGCGTATGTGAACACTTGGTTTTCGCTTTTGGCGAGCGGCCTCTTCTTCGTTGGTGTTCGACCGGCGGCTTCAACTTCTGGTTGGCGGACTAGGCATCAAAAACAGGAATCGAAAATACATATTTTCAACGATTCAGGGAAAACTGGACAGTTAGTCCCGGTTCCAAACAATTCTCGATCCTCGATGCCCAACCCTACTCCTTCGTGACTTAACCACTTATGCCACTGAAAAGAGATCCAGGAAGTGGTTACAAGAAGAAGTTGATAGATTGCCTGAAAATTTTGGAACAGGACAAGACTATTGACCGTATTCTGTACCACAGACTGTACCCAGGGGAGGCCACGCTTACTCTGTATGGTTTACCTAAAATTCACAAACAAGGTGTACCTTTAAGACCAATTGTTAGCATGTTAACTCGGTCACTTACAATGTTTCCAAATACAGTATCTGGTGTCTGTACTAATCGCTTTAGTTGGCAGCTCAGAACACCACATACAGGAGAACACCATGGACTTTGTGGATAAGGTAAGGGATGTCATCATAGAAACTGGTGAAACAATGGTCTCTTTTGATGTCACATCACTCTTTACGTGCATTCCTGTTGATGAGGCAGTAGAGGTATTCTGTTTAAGGTTAAAATCAGACACCACTGTGAGCAGCAGGACCACGCTTTCCACAGAGCAACTGTAGCCGTTTTCGCACTGCACGGCCCTCCCCAGCCCAGCTCGTCCCTGGTTGGCCCAGATCCCAGCCTGGCCTGCCCCCGTTCATTACGCATTGTGCGGAGAGCCGCCTTGAAGTGGGTGGGGCGTTCTCTTGAAGTGGGTGGGAAGTTCTTGTGTGCACGCTTGGTATGTTTTAAGAGAGGAGACGCCGCTAAAAAATATTTGTTAGCTGAATATATATATTAGTGTTTCTGAGTTTAATTTTTGTTAATAACTGATTACAAATCAGCTTATTTTACATGGGCGTAGCCAGGATTTTCTGAGGGGCGATTCGTTAAAAGAAAACCTGGAACTACAAAATGCAAGATACCGTATTTTCCGGACTATAGGTCACACCGTTGTATAGGTCGCAGTGTCCAATTATTGCCAAAAAATTGGAAAAATCCATAAATAGGTTGCACCGGGGTATAGGTCGCACCTACGTCACCGCCGACGTAACGCGTCATCCACCGCTGATGCGCCGCGTGACCACTGAGTCAACCCAGCAATATGGACCAAGTGTTTAGCTCTGCTGCTAATGTCTGCCAGAAGCTAACAGAAGCTAAACACGAGACGAGTCCATCTCCGAAAACACGAATTAAAAAAAATCGAATTTTATGTCAAATGTTTTCTCTAGGACATAGTTGAGTACATTGGAGCCTTATAATTACTCTGTAAGCAGAAATAAATATACACGATTGGTTTCGAAGCTATTTATAACATAAACAGAAGCTAACAGAAGCTAACACGAGATGAGTCTGTCTCTGAAAACACGAATAAAAAATAGAATCTCTCAAATGTTTTCTCTAGGACATAATTAAGTACATTGGAGCCTTATAATTACTCTGTAAGCAGAAATAAATATACACCGAGTGGTTTTAAAGCTATTTATAACGTAAACAGAAGTACGGTACACAGATATAAAACTAAGGCTAACACGAGACGAGTCCGCCTCTGACACGAATAAAAAAATCGAATTTTATGTCAAATGTTTTCTCGAGACCATAGTAACGTACATTAAAGCTCATATAATTACACTCTGTAAGCAGAAAAAAATATACACCGAGTGGTTTTGAAGCTATTTATAATGTAAACAGAAGTACACAGATATAAAACGAAGGCTAACACGAGACGAGTCCGCCTCTGACACGAATAAAAAATCGAATCTTATCTCAAATGTTTTCTCTAGGACATAGTTAAGTACATTGGAGCCTTATAATTACTCTGTAAGCAGAAATAAATATACACCGAGTGGTTTTGAAGCTATTTATAACGTAAACAGAAGTACGGTACACAGATATAAAACGAAGGCTAACACGAGACGAGTCCGCCTCTGACACGAATAAAAAATCGAATTTTATGTCAAATGTTTTCTCCAAGACATATTTAAGTACATTGGAGCCTTATAATTACTCTGTAAGCAGAAATAAATATACACCGAATGGTTTTGAAGCTATTTATAACGTAAACAGAAGTACGGTACACAGATATAAAACGAAGACTAACACGAGACGAGTCCGCCTCTGACACGAATAAAAAATCAAATTTTATGTCAAATGTTTTCTCGAGACCATAGTAACGTACATTAAAGCCTTATAATTACACTCTGTAAGCAGAAAAAATATACACCGATTGGTTTTGAAGCTATTTATAACAAACAGAAGCTAACACCAGAAGCTAACAGAAGCTAATGCTACAAAAAGATCGTTTATTTTTATCTCAAATATCAAATAAAGCTACTCACTTGTAAATGTCCACACTGTGATTATATTCTGTAAGTTTCAGAAAAATCCGCTGAGTAGTTCTTGACTTATCTTGCAAACAAACAGCTAAGAAACATAGAGCAGTGGTTCTTAACCTGGGTTCGATCGAACCCCAGGGGTTCGATGAGCCGGTCTCAGGGGTTCGATGGAGCCTCTGCCCAGGATTTAAAGACACACTTGTGTAAACACCGGTTTGACCGGTGTTGCCAGATAGAGTCCCACCCGTCCAAATCACTCTCTACCCGCAAAAGTCAGAAGGAAAATTGCGGTGAACCGCCCAATCTGGCAACACTGGTGACGGCTGCAGATTCAGTGCTGATGCGGAAATATAACGCACATATTAGTCAATAGCTGTCGTGTCGTAGTTGTACGTCGTGTGTTTACAAACTACGGTAAATATGTCGGGCAAAAAAAGAAAGTGGTTGGACGAATATGTCCAACATGGATTCACGTGTGTCACGGAACGAGATGGAAGTCAGCGTCCGATCTGCATGATATTCAATGCAAAGTTGAGCAACTCTAGTCTCGCGCCGGCAAAACTAAAGGAACACTTTATGAAGTTGCATAGAGACGGGGAACACAAGAACACAACGCTTGCTGAATTCAAGGTGAAACGAGTCAGATATGATGAACTCCTCTTTTGTAATATATAGCTTATTTCTGCGTTTCAGCTTTTTCTGCTACTATTTAGCTGTGTCTATGCTAATTTTAGCTTTTTAAGCTAATTCCACATTTAAAGGTTCAGTATGTAATTTCTGGAACACGCTGGAACTTAAGAAAATTTTGAACAGAGACACGTTTCTGGTCCCTCCCCCTCAGAGCCATATATGGCTCTGTTACCCTTGCTCTGCTGAAATTCAAATTCAAGCTCTGTTTTTATTGGCTGATTCAAATTCAAGCTCTGTTTTTATTGGCTGGTTACAAACTCTGTTTTTATTGGCTGGTTAACGGTGGGTCACTGTGGCTTTTTAGAAATGCTTTTAGAGAAGCAAGGGGACAATAGTTTTTTTCAGAGATTACTTGTCTAAAATCAGTATGTCAGGAGGTAGTGACAGAGTGAAGAAATATGTTAAAAATATATTGTTAGAAAAGTTACATACAGCTCCTTTAATGCTCTTATTTAAAAAAATGTCAGCCTAATTCAGCAAAAATGTGCTCTCTCAATTTCATTCTGGTGATGCTTCTTTCTGCTATTTTAGCTACTTTTCAGCTGAATCTTTTTTCTAATTTTAGATTTTCTTCAGATAATTTCCACATTTTTGTGCTCATTTCTGCTTCTTTCAGCCTAATTGGGCTAATATATTCTTTTTGCTTTCTTCTGCTAATTTAAGCTAATTCTACCTTTTCAGCAACATTTTTTAGTACATTTTTACTGGTTTAAGGTAAATTAAAATTTTTGTGGTAATTTCTGACACTTTCAGCCTAATTACCTTTTTATGCTATTTTCAAGGTGAAACGAGCCAGATATGATGAAAGGGCCACTCTGCCTGCTCTTGGATTTGTACCTGTTAGCAAACCGATCCTCGCAGCATCGTACAAAGTTGCTTATTTGATCGCAAAGCAGGGTAAGCCACACTCCATCGGTGAATCTCTCATAGCTGCATTAAAGATGGCAAATCTGCTACTCGGAACAGCAGCTGAAGATAAATTATCCCAAATTCCTCTTTCAAATGACACCATCAGCGACAGAATAAAGCACATGAGTAAAGACATCTTGGCTCAAATAGTTGCAGATCTAATTTCAAGTTCTGAAAAATCCTATTTCATTTTTAATGATAAAAATAGTACAAAAATATTTTTTTGTACTCTTATTGGGCCAGAATAAAGTTGTTGTGAGTTCATGCACTTTGTTGGTTTTGTTCTTTGAGCAAGGTGATGTTGTAGAATTTGAAAAAAAAATAATCATATTTTATATATTAAAAAAGAGGGGTTGGGTGAGTGGGCATATGACACTGGAGGGTTCGGTAGCTCAAAAAAGGTTAAGAACCACTGACATAGAGCTAACAGAAGTTACATCCAGACCATGAGGCTGACAGTCAGTCCGAGCAGAGGAGCTTTTTTTCGGACACATGAGCTAGAAACGGTCGGTGTACTCCTCTGTAAGTGTCCCATAGCGGCCGAAAGTGGTACTACACTACCCCCTAGCAGCCGAAAGTGGTACTGCACCATTTTCTGCCAAAGTGAAAAAGGTTCATAACTGAGGCAAAAATTGTTTTAAAAATATGGAAAAAATTCCATAAATAGGTCGCACTGGTGTATAGGTCGCAGGCCTTGAAAAAAACCATAAAAAGGTGCAACCTATACACGGGAAAATACGGTACCCGTTGGCTCGGTGGAAGAGCATCGGCTTTCCGCTCTAAATTTTATCTTGACTCGGGTTCGATTCTCACCTGGTTCAACTTATTTTACGTTTGTCTTTTATTGGAGAAAATAAAAAGAAGGAGTTTGTGTTAACCACAGGCATAACACAAACTCCTTTTTTAAAATCTAATAAAAGACAAACTCCTCTCCACATCAAGAGGAGCCAGTTGAGGTGGCTCGGGCATCTGGTTAGGATGCCTCCTGGACACCTCCCTGGTGAGGTGTTCCGGGCATGTCCCACCAGGAGGAGACCCAGAGGAAGACCCAGGACACGCTGGAGGGACTATGTTTCTCGGCTGGCCTGGGAACGCCTTGGTATTCCCCCAGAGGAGCTGCTTCAAGTGGCTGGGGAGAGGGAAGTCTGGGCCTCCCTACTTAGGCTGCTACCCCCGCGACCCAACCCCGGATGAGCGGACGAAAATGGATGGATGGATGGATAAAAGACAAACGTAAAATAAGTGGAACCAGGTGAGAATCGAACCCGAGTCAAGATAAAATTTAGAGCAGAAAGCCGACGCTCTTCCACTGAGCCACCAAGGCATATTACTTTTTTCAGGAGTCCACTTTTCCTATAAAGGAATCGCCCCTCGTAACATCCTGGCTATGCGCAGGAGTTAGAGAATATTAGTTATATTTTAAAATCCTGGCTACGCGGAGGAGTTACAGAATATTAGTTATATTTTAATGAAATTCAGCTTGCGCTGAAAGGCGGAAATGCTCTGTATGGGTGCACGCTTTGTGTTATTTACGTTCTAACATAAGCTGATTTGTAATCAGTTATTAACAAAAATTAAACTCTGAAACACTAATTCAGCAAAAAAAATTTTTTTAGGGGTTTCTGTAGTTAAATTTTAATGAAATTCAGCTCGCGCGAAGGTTGTTGTTAGAACGAGTTGATGACTCAACACGCAGCAGTCCCGCCCCTGCTGCAAACAACAAACCAAATGATGAGGAGTCCATTGCTCATTACCAAATGATGAGCAGTACATGATGTCAAATTGGGCCCGGGAGCTCGGCCCGATCAGAACCTCCGTCGGTGGGGTTCCAAAACTCAGGCTCCCGCCGGCCCGAGAAGGCAAATGCGAACCACACAAACCCGGGTTAGAAGCAGGGTGGTGCCGGGGAGGGCCGGGGAGGGCCGGGGAGGGCCGTGCAGTGCGAAAACGGCTTGTGTTACCTCTTGAAACTGTGCCTGCAGTCACCCTACTTCACATATGGGGGCCAATATTATAGGCAGAAACATGGGTGTGCTATGGGGTCTCCAGTCTCTCCTATTGTTGCCAACCTGTACATGGAGGAGGTAGAAAAGAGAGCCTTGACGTCCTTTTCAGGGAGAACACCAAGTCATTGGTTCAGGTATGATGACGACATCTGGGTTAAAATTACATCTTTGGAAGTCCAACATTTCACTGATCACATCAACTCTTTGGATAAATATATCAAGTTCACACGAGAAGATGTAAAAAATGGCAGGCTGGCTTTCTTGGACTGTGAGGTCTCAGTTTCTGATGGAGGACGTTTGCAAACTGAGGTGTACCGCAAACCCACCCACACAGACCAGTATTTACATTTTGACTCCCATCTCTGGAGCACAAGTTAGAAGTCATCAGGACTCTGTACCAAAGAGCAGACAGCATCCCCACTAACTCAGGAGCCAGATTTAAGGAGAAATCCCACACAAGACAGGCTCTAGTGCAGGGGTGTCAAACGTCCGGCCGCGGGCCGGAGCCGGCCCGCCACGGGGTATAGTCCGCCCGAGGATAAATCTGAATTATATTTTAAAAAAGAATAAACGTTATCTTCTAAACATTTTGCAATTCCTATGTTGTCCTATGTTGTGGCGCTGTATTTTAGTCAGTTCCTATGTTGTCCTAGACTCAATCCCAGTGTCTCTAGGACCTGGAGGCACTGTGTTTGAGTCAGTTCCTATGTTGTCTGAGTTCAATCGCTTTACACACTTTTTCTCTTGGAACGGGCTGTCGGGCACCCTCATCAGCGGAATGTCCTTGTCAAAAAAGCGAAAAGTGGACACAGAGTGTCAGATTTTTCAAGAAAAATGGACATTTAGTTAACTGTTTAATGTTCTTATATGTTCACAGCGGTGAACATATAAGAGCATTTAGTCAACTGTTTGTTGACTAAATGCTCTTATATGTTCACAGAGGTGAACATATAAGAGCATTTAGTCAACTGTTTGTTGACTAAATGTTCTTATATGTTCACAGAGGTGAACATATAAGAGCATTTAGTCAACTGTTTGTTGACTAAATGTTCTTATATGTTCACAGAGGTGAACATATAAGAGCATTTAGTCAACTGTTTGTTGACTAAATGTTCTTATATGTTCACAGAGGTGAACATATAAGAGCATTTAGTCAACTGTTTGTTGACTAAATGTTCTTATATGTTCACAGAGGTGAACATATAAGAGCATTTAGTCAACTGTTTGTTGACTAAATGTTTTTATATGTTCACGGCGGTGAACATATAAGAGCATTTAGTCAACTGTTTGTTGACTAAATGTTCTTATATGTTCACGGCGGTGAACATATAAGAGCATTTAGTCAACTCATTCCATATGTTGCAGGAATTTCATAGAAACTGATATGTTTATTTTCAATAAATAATATCCCAGTGGCTTTCAAAACCCAAAATACATTACGGCAAAGACTGGCTCATCCCAAAGATCCAGTCCCCCAGCACAAACAGAGTATTATTGTATATGCTGTTCAGTGTCAGGAGGGTGATCAGTCTTACATCGGGGAAACTAAACAGCCACTGGCCAAAAGGATGGCCCAGCACAGAAGATCAACAACATCAGGTCAGGACTCTGTGGTCTACACTCATCTCCAGGCCAGAGAGGTGGAGGCCTCCATGTTCAACTGTCCCCCTCCTACAATGCTGTTATTGCTAGTATCACTCAGCCCCTTGTGAATAGCAAACAACCATCAGGGTGCTAATGATCCATCGTTAGGCTGATGGTCCTCCTTGATCATGTGAGCAGCTGGTTTTGGCTGTCAGCAGCAAACTGGTTGATACACTATGAGAAGGTGCTATTTATAAGACAACCTCAGCACCTCAGACTGAAGAAGTATTTCAGACGAAAGACGAAACGTTTCTACAATTTTTTTGTTTTGTTTTTTGAATGCCCAGAGGACCAGACTTAACTTTTTTAGATTTTTCTACCTGGATTATTGAGCATGCATCAGGATATCTGTTTCTTCATTTATGGATTCATACAGCACTCTACTAGATCACTACAATGATTAATCAGAGCTTTATCACATCCATACACCGATTGGACACACATTGGAGGCAACGAGGGGTTCAATGTCTTGCCAAGGAACACTTCGGCATGCAAATGCTGGTGGAATCGAACCCCCAACTCTCTCATTGGAGAAGACTGCTCTAGCCACTCAGCTACAGCTGCCCTCAGCTGAAGAGGATTACTACTATATGTAAATAAACGTCTAAAAAATAAACTAATATATGTAAATAGTATTTTTTAGAAATTTATTTTGAAGAGTTACAGCTATTTGTTAATAAATGGGCCTGTGTGAACTGGGACAAAGGTTTGACTCAGAAATATATAATATATATATATTTTACTTTATGGAAAGAAAAATATATTGAGATATATATCGTAAATTGCGATTTATCATAAAATATATAGATATTAATTTTGGTTCATGTCGCCCAGCCCTTGTCTGGAGACAGAGCTGGAAGTGTAAGAAATTAAGATGTTGAAGTTCTCCGTGGGAGTGACAAGGATGGATAAGATCAGGAATGAGATCATCAGAGGTACAGCACATGTTGAACAACTGGGAGATAAAGTTAGGGAGGCCAGACTGAGATGGTTTGGACATGTCCAAAGGAGGGACAGTGGTTCTATTTTGTATAGGCTCCGCCCTTTAGGCCCTCACTAGTGGATAATTCCCTCCGCGCTCAGCGCGCACTGAAAACGTTAGTCAACGCCCACCTGCTGTGGGTGGGCCTACCGGGCGTATAAATTACGGTGAGACCGGAAAATCAGCTCCCGTTTTCATTCAGCCATTGAGCACTGAAGACCTCAAAAAGAAGAAGATGTCCAGCACTAGGATGTGCCCGTCCTGCTAGGTCGGCTACTTGATGAGTTTCGACCGACACAGGATTTGCAAAGGATGCCTGGGTCCCTGCCACGCTGAACTCGCCAGTTCCTGCTGTCTCTGCAGCCTCCTCCCTCTCGAGGAGCAGCTGAGGCGTGCAGCCTTGTTTCTATTGGCGATGACGAGTGGCAGCTCGAAAGGGTCAACTGCACCCCATCACAGAGAAGCAGAGGGAAGCCCCGTGCGACCACTAGCAACAACAATGCAGAAATCCCAGGAGGCTGCAGCGAAGAGCCAACAAGTCCCACCGGCAACCCCCCCTCCCCGAGTAGATTCGGCCATGGACACCGAGTCCCGAGGTCATACCACCCTCCAACAGAGGCCCGACAGAGCCAGGGCATCCAGGCCCCGGCAGGCAGTCACCAGGGCGGCCCGACACACACCGATCACCCAGTCCAGATGCAAAGAGCCACCAATGCACCGGCAGCAGGGGGCCCGCCACCGCAAGGTGCATGACAGGGGGAAGTAGAACCTACAAGTAGACCCCACATGAGGGGCCTAAATTGATCCAAGAGAGGGGACCACCAAAAACCCAACCTGAAACATAAACAGGAACACACAGACAGCCCGACAGAGCCTCTGTCGGGCTGACCATGCACCCCACCCACCCGACAGCGACCGCAAGCCGACCCCAGGCCAGGGGCCAGAGCAGCAGGGAGCTGCAGCCGAGGAAGGCCGGCCCACCACACCAAGAGCCCTGCACCACAGGCCCAGCGAAGCCCCAGCCCACCACCTATGCACCCCTCCCACACACACACACACACACACACAGCACCCCCCACCGTGAATGTCACACAGGCCGACCAGCCAGCGCTCCCTCAAAGCGAAGTCATGCCCCCGACCGCAGCCCTACACCACCATCGACCACACACACACTACTACAGCTGACCCTCCGCCAAAAGCTGGCAGCCACCCCGGTCACAGGGCCAGCCATAGCAACCAGGAACCTTGATCAAAGAATCTGAACCACCCAGGGAGAACCGGAGCACGGCGCCACCCCCAACCGCCCCCCAGGACCCAAAGCCCCCACAGCCCAGACCCCAAGCAGGCCGTCTACCCCCACTCCCTGCCCCTGCCCCCAAATGTCAAACGGAGAACGGGGATATAAGGAGAAAAAAACACACACACACACACGTATATATACAGTATTTTCTGGTGTATAGGTCGCACCTGTGTATAGGTCGCATTGTCCAATTATCACCAATAGATTGGAAAAATCCCTAGATAGGTCGCACTGGTGTATAGGTCGCACCTACGTTTAGCTCTGCTGCAAATGTCTGCCACAGGAGCGCACAGCAAGGCTTTTAAGAAGATTAACACTTAAAAACAATTATTTGTTTGATAAAAATTATAGCAAATAATAATAATAATAATAATTGTCTAATCTTGTCATCTGCGTATGTTTCCCATACACAGACGAAATTCGTCTCTGCATTTAACCCAACCACCTACCAGGTGGTGCAGTGAGCAGCCATAGAAGGCGCTCGGGGA
>JBBPBX010013662.1:9212-52037 GCA_038048925.1 Garcialebias charrua
AGTGTAGATAGTTTGTCTATCAGAGTTTGGGGGATCATGGTGTTGAAGGCAGATGTGAAGTCCACAAAGAGCAGACGCACGTATGAGTCCTTCTGATCCAGGTGGGTGAGAGCAGTGTGGACCACGGAAGAAATGGCGTCCTCTGTTGATCGGTTCTCACGGTATGCGTATTGATGAGGGTCCTCATTGATGTTGACGGTTGCCTTGATGTGGGACATGACCAGTTTCTCAAAACATTTAGCGACTATCGGGGTGAGGGCCACCGGTCTATAGTCATTCAGACCAGTCACTGTGGAGCTCTTTGGGACTGGGATGATGGTCGCGGTCTTCAGGCAGGTGGGAACTGACTCCAGTGCAAGTGAGGTGGTGAAGATGTCAGCCAGCACCTCACAGAGCTGGTCCGCACATTCCTTCAGAACTTTCCCTGGGATGTTGTCTGGTCCGGTTGCTTTATGAGGATTAATCTTTCTGAGACTGCCTCTCACTTCTGCTGCGGACACCCTGAGATGCTCTTCATCTGGTGATGAGGTGAGTCTGGTGCTAGCAGGTCTGTTTGGATCATCAAAACGTGCATAAAACTTATTGAGGGCATCAGGCAGAGATGGGTCCCTGGGGCATTGTTTGTTTTTGCCTTTGTAGTCTGTTATGCATTTAATACCCTTCCACATGCTCCGTGGGTCTTGTGAGGTGAACTGTCCCTCGATCCTCTGTGCATACGTGGCCTTGGCCTTCTTAATGCCATCCTTCAGTTCATTCCTGCTCTTTCTCAGTTCCACTTTATCTCCTGACTTGAATGCAGTGTCTCTGGCTGCTAGCAAGGCGTGAACTTCTTTATTTAACCAGGGTTTCCGGTTCGGGTAGGATTTCACATATTTTTTTATGGATACATTTTCAGAGCATGTACTGATGTAACCCAGGACTGAGGAAGCGTACAATTCCATGTCCACTGAACTACCATCAGTGGCTGCTTCTCTGAAAACAGACCAGTTTGTCCTCTCAAAACAGTCTCTCAACATGGGGGAACTATCTTGAGGCCAGATTGTTATTTCTCTTTGTTCCGGCTTCCGGCGCCTGAGTGGAGGGAGTTCTCTTGGCGCCAGAATCAGAGAGTCGTGGTCTGAAGATCCGAGCGCTGGGCGTGTCTTCGCCGTGTAGAAGAAGAAGTTATTAAAATTCCAAAATATTTCACTGCGGATTTAAAGGTGGGGTGACGTGATTTTTTTACTATGCATAAAATTGCTCAAAATATATATATTTTATCTTTTAAATATGTTCGTTTTTGCAAACAAAATGATAAATCACTTTAATTTTGCTTTAAAAGGGATTTTGAACTTCAAGCCATGTTTAATCATGGGAAATCCGATTACACACGAACGCACCATCTGTGACATAGTGAGAGGCAGAGCTCTGGGCTTGTCACAGTGCGCGGGTATGAGCAGCTCTACATGAAGGTAAGTCTGATACAGCATCAGACCTAAATTACATCCTGTTGTTTCTTGTTCCATCACCCAAACTATTTTCTGCTTCACAAACTGAAGACAAATAGCTCAAATCTTCACATAGATTGATAAATTCATCTGGTTTTAAAATGTCCGCTATTAAAGAGACCAGAGCTCTGCCTCTCACTACGTCACAGATGGTGCGTTCGCGTGTAATCGGATTTCCCACGATTAAACACGGCTTGAAGTGCAAAATCACTTTTAAAGCAAAATTAAAGGGATTTATCATTTTGTTTGCCAAAACGAACATATTTCAATGTTAAAATATATATATTTTGAGCAATTTTATGCATAGTAAAAAAAATCATGTCAGTGGACCTTTAAAGGATTTAATTTTGGCAGCACGGTGGCACAACTGGTAGAGCTGCTGGCTCTCAGCAAGCAGGTCCCCGGTTCAAATCCCGGTCCGGGGGCCTTTCTGGGTGGAGTTTGCATGTTCTCTCCGTGCATGCGTGGGTTTTCTCCGGGTGCTCCGGTTTCCTCCCACAGTCCAAAAACATGCATGTTAGGCTGATTGGTGACTCTAAATTGACCCTGGGTGTGAGTGAAACAGGTCCCTCTTGTAAATGAGTCCCCGTGACTCAACGAGGCTAGCCTGTATAAATAAAGGTTGAATTGAATTGAATAATGGGAATTGTAATATCCTGTCACGTACATATACGTGCTTATGTTAGAATGTACGTGATGACATAGTTACGTAGTTGACGCAACGTTACGTTAGTTACTGTTGTTGTACCGACCAGATGAATGGCGGACATGTTGAATAAAAGCTCGCAGTGAACCAGACCGAATCTTCTACCATCCTTCGATCCTGTCGATAATCGTGCACATTAAAGATAGCTGCATCAAAGATGGACAGCTGATCTTTTACATGGTGTCAGAAGTTTGTGGATAATCGAGAAGAATCCCGAACGTTTTACTCATCGACCTGACGATGGAAGATGGACAACTCAGGTGTACCGATACTGCACATGGACTGGGACGCGACGAACTTACCGGACGCGTGGAGAAGATTTCGACAACACGTCGAACTGATGTTCACCGGGCCACTCAAAAACAAGCCTCAAGAAGAGAAATGCAGCTACCTGCTCCTGTGGATTGGAGAGAAAGGTAGAGACATCTTCAACACATGGGACCTCACCGCAGACCAAAGAAAGGTACTGAAAACCTACAGTACTTTGATAACTTCGAGGCACACGTCACGCCGAAAGCTAATCCAATCTTCGCACGTTACAAGTTTTTCGAGAGGATTCAGGGAGAAAATGAAAGCTTCGATAAGTTTGTGACAGAGCTTAAACTGTTGGCGAAAGACTGTAATTTCCCGAACACTGACGAGATGATAAGGGACAGAATTGTGTTTGCTACTAATTCACCGAGAGTCCGTGAAAAGCTACTTTGTCAAGGTCCAGATTTAACGCTAGAAAAAGCGATCGACGTTGCCAGATCGTTCGAGTTATCACAACAGCAACTAAAGACTATGGCAAACGCCGCAATTAGCATGCCAGCACAGTCCGTGCACGTGGTTAGCAAAAGCAGCAGCATGCTAACGCATCCCCGTAGCAAAGCAACAGGCCGCAGCAACGAAGGCGTCGCTCAAAGCAAAAATATGTGCAGAGCATGTGGGAGAGGACACAACCGCACAGAGGAATGTCCCGCAAGAGGACGCCAGTGCAATAAATGCAAGAAATTTAACCATTTCGCCAACGTGTGCAGGACGAAAGCACCACAGCGCAAACAAAGCTTTGCACCCAGAAGAGTGCATCATGTCGCAGACAGCCACGAACAACCACAAGAGGAGCTGTTTATCGACACAATCACTACAAAGCATGAAAATACTAACAAAGAACAGGCTTATGCAGAGTTGGAAGTTGGAGAAAAAAGACAAAAACTCAGCTTCAAAGTAGACACTGGGGCACAAGCGAACATATACCAGCAGGAACATTTCATCAAATGTTTGGTAGTATGCCACTAAACCCCACGACTAGTAAACTCACAGCGTATGGAGGTCAAACACTGAAAACAGAGGGTTCGTGCAGATTGTCGTGCAGCTACAAAAACACGTCTGTTTGGCTGGAATTCGACAGTCTGTGCCAACGCCCCTCCTGTTCTGGGCATGAGAGCATGTTTGGACTTAAATATAGTCAAACTAGTACACACTGTTGGTGTGCAGCTCAAAGAAAACACAGACATTTATGAGGAATTTGCTGACGTGTTTCAAGGGATTGGTCTGTTTCCAGGAGAATGCCAGATCCATCTAAAGCCCTCAGCATCGCCCGTGGTGTGCCCTCCACGACGCACACCTTTCGCCCTCCGTGACCGCCTGAAAGCTGAATTGGACGAGATGGAGAAAAACGACATCATACAGAGAGTCACAGAACCAACTGAATGGGTGAACGCTCTCGTCGTCGTAGAAAAGCCTAAAACTAAAAAGCTGAGAGTCTGTCTGGATCCACGTCCACTGAACAAAGCGATCCAGAGACCACACTACCCACTACCGACCTTGGACGACGTAACACCAAAACTGGCTGGAGCAAAGTATTTCAGCGTGTTGGACGCCAGGTCAGGACACTGGACAATTAAACTCAACGAAGAATCATCGATGTTGACCACTTTCAACACAATTTATGGCAGGTATCGCTTCAAAAGACTGCCATTTGGGATCATCTCAGCTCAAGATGAGTTCCAGAGAAGAGTGGATGAAGCCTACGAGGGACTGCCAGGCGTGGCTACCATTGTGGACGACATTTTAGTGTACGGAAGCACTAAACACTAAATCAGCACTTAAGCACTTAAATCACTTCTTGGTCTGCTGCCTTCATACATCTCCTACTACATGTCTCTGTGTGAGTGCAGCTACAGCGTGCGCTCTCAGGACATGATTACCTGCAGTGTTCCCTCAGTGAGGACTGAACTTGGAAAAAGGGCCTTCTCCTACTCTGCTCCTGCTTCATGGAATATCTTACAAAAAGATCTGAAGCTCTCGACCTTGACTTCTCTAAATGGTTTTCAGAATCTGTTGGAATCCTGGCAAAAACCAATGCAGACATGTTCCTGTTTTTGATTTTATACGTCTACCTTATAATGTTTTGCTCGTTTTTTGATACTTTGTTAAAAAAATAATAATAATTAAAAAAATTAAAAAAATTCTCTCTTTTGTTTTCTAGTGTTTATTGTTTATTGTTTGTTTGTTTATTGTTTAATGAAATTCTATCACTGCTGTTCATTGTTCTTTAGTTTTAGCAGGTCGCTTTCGTAAATGAGCCCATGAAGTTCAAAAGATTTACCTGACTAAATAAAGGTTGAATGAATAAACAAGAGCACGACGCAAACCTACATTCAGTTTTGGAGAGGACCTGCCAAAAGGGTATAAAACTGAACAAAGACCAAAGCGTAATTTGTGTACCCGAGGTTAACTACCGGTATTCTGGACACACGTTGACCTGTGATGGTATTCGACCAGGCCCTAACAAAATGGAGGCCACCGCGCCGCCTCGAGAACTCCTGAAAGAAAAGAACGAGTTCATATGGGACACAGGCCAAGAAGACGCTTCAGGGTGTGTGGGAGATCCACCAGCAACTGTCATCGGACCAGCAAAGACTAATCGCTCGTACCACATCAAGACGAAAGATGGTTCTGAAATCAGAAGGAACAGACGGTATCTGATCCCAACTCCCGATGTCACCACACCAGATTATCCAGAACCAGAACCACCAAACATTGCACAACAAACAGGCATGGACAGTGAAGAAAGTTCAGAGTACACACCTCTGATACAAACCCGATCAGGTCGAGTGGTGAGACCCAGAAACGTTTTAGATTTGTAAAAAAAGAAAAATGTTTGTGAAATGTATGTTCAAGAATTTGTGGGGAAAAAAATGCTTGTAAAATGTATGGTCAAAATTTTGCATTTACAGCAGGTGTTGTGTTAAATGTCATGCGTAGATATTGTACTATAGATCGTTTACTAGAAGAGGTTCTGATTAGTATGTTTTGTAGAAGGACATTTAGTTTTATTTCAAAAAAAGGGAGATGTAATATCCTGTCACGTACATATACGTGCTTACGTTAGAATGTACATGATGACATAGTTACGTAGTTGACGCAACGTTACGTTAGTTACTGTTGTTGTACCGACCAGATGAATGGCGGACATGTTGAATAAAAGCTCGCAGTGAACCAGACCGAATCTTCTACCATCCTTCGATCCTGTCGGTAATCGTGCACATTAAAGATAGCTGCATCAAAGATGGACAGCTGATCTTTTACAGGAATGCCGTAAGCTTCTTTGAGATTAGAGTCATGAATCACCATCATCAGTTCACATTTCTGTAAGTTTAACGTTAACCCTGATGCTTTGGAAAATGTGTTAATTAACTCAAGTACTTAGGGGGTTTGATTTAGACTTTAAAAACATTGTGGTGTCGTCAGCTAGTTGACTGATTATAATTTGGTCATCAAAAATGTTACATTTTGGTATATTTGACTTTTTTTTTTAGGAAGATAGCCATCACTTCAACGGCCAGGATGAAGAGGAAGGGGGAAATATTGCAGCCCTGTTTTACTCCCCTATTAATGGTGAAACGTGGAGAAGTACCATGTGGAAGTGCAACCAAAGCTGTGGTACCGTTGTAAGAGCTTTTTACTGTTCTACAGAAGTTGGTCCAAAACCAAACATGTGTAAGACTTTGAAAAGAAACTGATGCTCCGACG
Source organism: Garcialebias charrua (assembly GCA_038048925.1). Lineage (NCBI taxonomy): Eukaryota > Metazoa > Chordata > Actinopteri > Cyprinodontiformes > Rivulidae > Garcialebias > Garcialebias charrua. The sequence goes on from JBBPBX010013662.1 coordinate 15,423, forward strand.
TACTGAATGCTTTGTAGAAGTCTAGGAAAAGGATGAAGCCTTTATCCTCAGTCAAGTCACTATACTCAAGTAAATCCTGCACATGTCTGATGTTATCATGTATTGATCTTTTGCACATAAATCCGGGTTGAGTTTCAGAAATAACATCCTTAAGACCCGACTTTAATCTGTTTCTGTATATATTCCTGTCTTTGATTTTATACGTCTACCTTATAATGTTTTGCTAGTTTTTTGATACTTTGTTAAAAAAAGAAAAAAAAAATCTTTTGTTTTTTTCTCTCTTTTTGTTTTCTATTGTTTATTGTTTGTTTGTTTATTGTTTAATTAAATTCTACCACTGCTGTTCATTGTTCTTTAGTTTTAGCAGGTCACTTTCGTAAATGAGCCCATGAGGTTCAAAAGATTTACCTGACTAAATAAAGGTTGAATGAATATACGTCAATAATTTGTGGTCACAGTTTAGGAGGGTGATTGGACAGTAGTTGTCAAGAACCTTGCTGTCTTTTTCTGGTTTTATAATAATAATAATAATGAATTCAATTTATAACGCGCTTTTCATTAGTGAAAATCTCAAAGCGCTACACACATTCATACACCGGTAGCGGCAGACTACCATGCAAGGTGCTTTCCAGTCCTACCGGGAGCAACTCGGGGTTAAGTGTCTTGCCCAAGGACACAACGACACATGGTGTGGGGAACCGGGATTCGAACCGTCAACCTTCCGATCAGGGGACGACTGCCATTACCACTACACCACGGCCGCCCCTGGTTTTGGTATAAGGGTGATGACACCTTCCCACCTGCCTGAAGACCGCGACCATCATCCCAGTCCCAAAGAGCTCCACAGTGACTGGTCTGAATGACTATAGACCGGTGGCCCTCACCCCGATAGTCGCTAAATGTTTTGAGAAACTGGTCATGTCCCACATCAAGGCAACCGTCAACATCAATGAGGACCCTCATCAATACGCATACCGTGAGAACCGATCAACAGAGGACGCCATTTCTTCCGTGGTCCACACTGCTCTCACCCACCTGGATCAGAAAGACTCATACGTGCGTCTGCTCTTTGTGGACTTCACATCTGCCTTCAACACCATGATCCCCCAAACTCTGATAGACAAACTATCTACACTTGGACTAAGCCCCTCTATTTGTAACTGGGTACTAGACTTCTTAACAGACAGACCACAGTCCGTGAAGATCCACAACTTCTCCTCCTCCACCATAACCCTCAGCACTGGCTCTCCTCAGGGATGTGTGCTGAGCCCCCTTCTGTTCACTCTGCTCACATATGATTGTACAGCCACACTTCCAGGCTGTCATATTGTTAAGTTTGCAGATGATACAGCGGTGGTGGGATGCATCACAAACAATGATGAGTCCAGCTACAGACAGGAGGTGGAACACCTGGAGAGCTGGTGCAAAGAGAATAATCTTCACATGAATGTGAAGAAGACAAAGGAGATGATTGTGGACTTCAGAAGGAACAAACACACCCATGCCCCACTGAAAATAGGTGGGTCTGCAGTGGAAGTGGTCTCCAGCTACAAATACTTGGGTGTACACATGAATGATAACCTCAGCTGGAGCAACAACACCACCAGCCTGATCAAGAAAGGTCATCAGAGACTCTACTTCCTCAGACGGCTGAGACGAGCTGGTCTGAGCAGCCCAGTTCTCACCTCCTTCTACAGGTGTGCAGTGGAGAGCATCCTGTGCTCCAGCATCAACGTGTGGCATGGAGGCTGCACAGTTGAAGAGAGGAAAGCTCTGCAGAGAGTGGTGAAGGCTGCACAGAAGTCTGTTGGAGTCAGTCTCCCCACCATCACAGACATTTACACCTCCAGATGCAGGAAAAGAGCCACCTGCATCATGAAAGACCTCACTCATCCAGCACACTCACTCTTTGCCCCACTCCCCTCAGGACGGAGGTTGAGGAGCATCAAGTGTAGAACCACTAGACTGAGGAACAGCTTCTACCCTGAGGCTGTTAGACTCATGAATAAATAAAAATAAAATAAAAAATAAACACTGCAAAATATCACATTGTGCTGATGCTGATCTGTTTTCTTGTTGCTGTGTTCATCTGTGTTCATCTGTGACCATCTGCTCATACAAACTCATGTTCGTGCTGCTGTTTATTCCCACTATATTAGGCTTAGTGTATTACTAGTTGATGTTTTTCTTAGTTAGTTCTAGATGTTATTACTGTTTTTCTCTTTCATTTGTTGTTGGATGTAACTGGGACCTCGTGTACATAATCTCGTTTTCATCACATGTACCACATGCGGTGCAAATGACAATAAAGACTCTCTGACTCTCTGACTCTGACACCCTGCTTCATATGTGGAAGTGAGTTGTTACATATGATCTCTTTAAACACCTGGAATATAAATTCTCTGAGACAATCCCAGAAACGTCTATAGCAGTTTGTAGTAAGACCATCAGGGCCGGGGGATTTATCGAGTTTCAAGCACATAACAGCATTGGCACTCATGCACGAACCGTTCGTACGCACAGATTTGTTCTTATACTGTTCGTACGAGTGATTTAGGATCATTTGTGGCATTCAACAATGTTTTCGTATCCTAAGATTTTTTTCTCCCCCATTTCAACCCGGTGGTCAGAAATCTTGGAGTGCAGCTTGACTCCAACTTAAAGTTTGATAAACAGATCAGTTCTGTTGTCAAGACCAGCTTCTTTCAGCTCCGACTGCTCTCCAAAGTCAAGTCATTTCTCAGCCGTGCTGATCTGGAGAAGGCCATCCATGCCTTTGTGACCTCCAGACTTGATTATTGTAATGCTTTGTATGTTGGTATTAATCAATCCTCCATCTCCAGATTACAGCTTGTACAGAACTCTGCCGCGCGCCTTTTGACCAACACACGAAAATATGAACACATCACTCCTGTCCTGTCCTCTTTACACTGGCTCCCGGTTCAGTTCAGGATACAGTTCAAGCTGCTCCTGTTTGTTTTCAAAGCTCTGAATGGACTTGCACCTCTGTACATCTCAGAACTTTTGAAAGCCCATCAGCCCAGCAGAGCTTTACGATCTGCCAGTCAACACCTGCTGGAGGTCCCTCACTCAAGGTACAAACAATGGGGAGACCGGTCATTTTCTGTTGCCGGCCCTAAAGCCTGGAACAGTCTCCCCCTTGAGCTGCGTGCCACCTCTGATCTGACTCTGTTCAAAACCAGACTGAAGACACACTTGTTCAAAAAAGCTTTCAGTGTGTAACTTTTATTATTTTTGGTATTTTAGTATGTAGCATTTTTTATTTCCATTGCCTTTTTATTTCCTCTAGTTCAAATAAGCTTCCAGTGTGCAACTGTTATTACTTTTGGGATTTTAATATGTAACATTTTTTATCTACATTGCCTTTTTATTTCCTCTTGTTCAAAAAGTTTTAGTTTGTAGAATTTTTTTATTTCCATTGCCTTCTTTTATTGCTGTTGTTTCTTATTCTATTTTCATTGATTTATTGTTCCAGTTTTTTTCATCCTTTTATCCTGTTAAGCACCTTGGTCAATGCAAGGCATTGTTGGAAGGTGCTATACAAATAAAGTTTATTATTATTATTATTATTATAAGATTTTTTTCAGATACGAACAAAATTTACGAGTGGTCCGGACCTGTCGTATATTTTAGGAGCGTCAGTCTGCTGTCATCCAGACGGGATTTCTCCACTAATAACTTCATATTTCGTTATTTAGAAAATATTTTGAGTTTAAAAAAGTCACGCACCACAATTGTTTTTGACAATAGGTTCTGTTTGAATTAGAATTATAATTTTAAGTTTAATTTGTCTGGTGTGTCGCGCAGGCTTCAGTGAGTCGTGCGCTCCCCTTGGTCATCAAGCCGCTCCTCATATTAACACCCAGGTACATAAAATCCCCATACACCGCCGCAGAACAAGTACGGATTAAGACTGATCTTGTGCCAAACACCATCGGAGCAATAGATTATTATATCTGATTCGAAATATAACCTGCAGAATGTGGCTGCGCGATGACCAGGAGGAGCGCGCATGAGAGAAGCTGCTGAGCGCGCGCTCCGCCGTGCGTCCATCTCCCTCACATAAAAAAGAAGTGCCCAAAGTACCGATCCGTTCCGAGCCGAGTGGAACCTGCGCTTCTGCCCCCTCTTCCCCCCTCCTCCGCCTCCATCACCTCGCCCTCAGCTCCGTGCGCCGCGTTGTGCAGGCGATGGAGCCGTGAGCCGCGCGCACTGAAGAACCGAGCTGGAGAAGCGCGGGGGGGGGCAGGCGTCTAGATCAGTGAGACCAGCAGACCCACCAGTCTGGACCACTTTCTGCGACACACGTGCACTCTGAGTCCAGGAACAGGGGTTTTTGTTTCCAACATCGCACAGAAAGGATGTGGGGCTTTGTGCTGCAAAACATGTTGGCATCTTGCGCAGCGTGGCATTTATTGTCCACCATCTCCTGACCACCTCCTGTCCCGTGTCCGGGTTAGCCACAGCGCCACTGAGAGCAGAACTCCGAACGCGTGAAGTTCCTCTTACTTCTTGATTTAGAATGAATGGACACTTCCTGCTGTCAGAAGGCAGGAAACGTGGCCTTATATGGTGTTTTGAGGGGTGGGAATTATGTAAATGACCTCTACGCGAGCACGCGCAGGTTGATAGAACAGGTGGGATTCATCATATTTACGCAACCCATTTACACACGTTTCCTGTGGATAGAAGAGTTTGTTGGATCTGACGTGGCATGTTCGTACGAACGCTCCGTACGAACAAAAGTAGGAGAAATCTAGGATAAAAATACGAACATTTTCGTGCATGAGGGCCATTGCCTCTTTTTAATTGATGAAAGGTTGGGAATGCTTTTTACAGGGTAGATAACTCCCTAAAGCAGTCCAGCAGCAGTTGTTCAGATATCAGAGCACATTCCACTTACAGGCTTGTTGAAATTCGCCCAAGAAATGCAAAACTTTAAATCTTAGGCAACAAACTATGTGTTGTTCAGGAAGCAATGTTGACGTGTATCATGCATGGTTCAGTCTCCCAGCATACAGACATGGCAAACCACAAGGTTTGTGCTTGTTAAAAGCCACATGCTCTGCTCGTATTGATGCAAGAGAGAGACGCTATGTGAAAAACGGAAAAAACAAAAGTGATAATGCAGACTGTTTTTAAAAAATTATATCTGTTTTCTTTCTGCAAAAATAGTGTGAAAGTATAAAAGTGAATATCTGTACCATACATCTTTTCAAAACATCAATTTAAAAGGGATTCAAATTGACCCTCGCTCACATTCAGATGCACACAGACCTCCAGATTACTCTCCTCGCCCACTTGACGTGTGCAGCACACAGCTGTGCTGGATTTATGATTGCCTGTACATGCAAACATAATGACTGAGTACTTGGCCATACGGGCTTACCGTTTCCTCGCCCTCGAGCTGAAATTATTAAAATGCCAGCTGCAAAAACTAAACAACCCAAAAACCAGAGCACCTGTTTGTACTGTTCTTTATTTTGTTGTCTCTTCATCATGTTTCACTGCTTACCCATGCTATAATAATTTAAACTGAAAATGACATGCTTTTAAAGCGAATGTACATTTAGCGACATCAGGGACACACTTATCCTGGAATTGTTTAGAATGGCAAGAAACAAAAGGGCTCTTCAACTCCAGTGGTGTCCAGCAACAAACTAAAAGAGGCTTTTTCTTGAAGAAGCCTCTGGAGCACCAAACCATAAGACTACGATGCAATTATCCTGCTCCACGATTCACATTTGTTTCAGTCCTGTTTTGACTGTACACAACAAGAGGTAGAAAATGAACACTCATGCAGGAAGGTAATCTTCTATTAATTTCTGGGTTTTTTTCTTCTTCAACATAATGGATGGCTATTCAGTGCAAACCATGGGACGATAAATCCTTGCATATAAAATACCACAGTTATATACAAAATTGTAACTATACATATCAACATACAACCTTTTCACATTTGCTTTCATATTAAACTATTGTCTTTTTGCTTTCCCCTGTTATATGCCGTCAATGTGCAGTCCTCTGTTGGCGTCTGCTGTCCCCTCCTCCAGCACAGTTGTACTTTTTCTCGTACTGTATTACTGACCAGCACGTACAGCACTGGGTCCACCGCACTGTTCAAACTGGACAGCGCCAGCGTGACGGAGAACGCAAAGTGCGTGTTTTGTTCGAACTGGCAGTACGGTCCTGTGGGTGAATCATCGCCGACTTTGAAGTAGACAAGGGAGCGTGCGAGCAAGAGAATGTGGTATGGAGCAAAACAAACCGAGAAGATGCCAATCACGCCGAAGGAGAGCAGACGGACCTTCTTCTTGACCTGGGCATTCAGGCCGGGGCTTTGGCCCACAGTGGCCAGCACTTTCCAGTAGCTCACAGTCAACACTAGCAGGGGTAACATGAAGCCGAGGCCCACTCTGATCAGGTTAAACATGGCTACACTTGTCTGCATGGGGTAGGTCTCATAACAACGGCCATTCTTATCATGGGCATGTTTGACATTGTCAAAGATTAATATGACTATGTGCATTGTTACAACAGTGGCGCAAACAATAGAACACTGGACCCATGCGTAGCACGACGTGCGATGGGCCTTGAAGCGCATTGGGTGGCACACAACCAGGCAGCGGTCCACAGAGATACAACACAGCAGGCAGATGCTGATATACATGTTAGAGTAGTAGAAGAAGCCAGCAATGCTGCAGGAGATAACGCCCAGGTCCCAGATGTGGTCCTTGTGGTAATAGTTTATCCAAAGAGGCATTGTGAAGATGTAAAGCATGTCCGATATAGATAGGCAGAGTAGAAAGATTCCCAGAACATTTTTCTGCTTTACTTGATTTAAAATAGGCTTCAGTGTCAGTACGTTGAAAATCAATCCGAAGATAAAAGCCAGGATGTAAATAGCCATCAGGAAGTCACTGATGGGACTCGCTCCGATTTGAACACAAGGGGCGTCTGTGGTTCTCGCTATTGGTGCTCCTGTGACGTTCATGGTGTCTTCAGTTTTCAGTCGCCTGCAACACACATAGAAAAAAAAAACGTGTACAGTACTTAATATTTTCTTTCTTTGTTTAAGCACAGGCAGGTCATATGAACTACACCTAAATATTCAGAGCACATCTTGGGTGTCTTGTCCACCTCTCTCTGTTTTTTGGCTTTCGGTTTTGTTTTTTGTGGCTTAAAACCCTTTGGCTCTACAGATGCTTCAAAATGTGAGAAAGCTTGAGTCAATAGTTTCAGGTGAGTTCAAGTCAATTCATAACTATAGACTATATACCTGAAACCCTGACATGTACTTGTAATGCTAAGAATCAAACACAATGTATGGAAAAAAACAAGTTTAACCTTTCCTTTTTCATCTAAAAAAGTTAAGTCTGGTCCTCTGAACATTCAAAAAACAATCAAAACAAAACAAAAAAATGTTTCATCTTTCCTCCGAAAGACTTCTTCAGTCTGAGCAGCTGTATTCAGCTCAGTCTTATAAATAGCACCTTCTCACAGTGGATCAACCAGTTTGCTGCTGACAGCCAAAACCAGCTGCTTACATGATTTAAGGAGGACCATCACCCTAACAATGGATCGTTAGGGTCTGGTCTGGGCCTGGGTTCCTTCTTTTCACCTGCTGACTGGCTGGAGTCCTGTTTGGGTTTCTTCTCTGCTTTCAGGAAAGCCTAGCCTGGTTAAAACCACACCCTTGTCCTTCACTTTGCTTCTGACTAGGGTCTGGCATTCCTCCCATAGAAAACGATTTCTCCGTTCGATTTTTGAACGGACCAATCAGAGAACAGAAGGCGGAGTTTTGTTAGCTTAGCCTGGCGAGGTCCAGGCTATTCAGATAAATAGCTCAGAAACCACTCGGTGGATATTTTTTCTGCTACCAGTGTGTAATTATATGGCTCTAATTTACTGACTGTTGGCCTGGATGAAACATTTGAGATAAAATTCGATTTTTTATCATTTATTTTCGTAGCGCACCCGAGGCTGTTTGGAAAATGTCAAACCGAAACTATTTAAATCCAGCAGATTTGACCATTTCGTGAATTGATTTAGGAACTGTTAAGCTCAGGAACACTTCTGATATAACGTCAGCTAAGAAATATAGTTTTTCTCAGGAAAGAAATAATAGTTTTTTACCTTGTTTTCTGGAAAATTCCTTCGTGGCGGCAGCCATTTTAACTGACGACGTCAGTCAACGTCGTTCAAAACTCCGCCTTCTGTTCTCTGATTGGTCCGGTAATCCGCCAATCTGCCTTCTGTTCTCTGATTGGTCCGGTCAAAAATCGACCGGAGAAATCGTTGTCTATGAGACAAATCCCAGACCCAGCAGTGAAGGGAAATAGAATTGAGCGGAGCTGTGCAGGAATGGCGAGGGCCAGGCTAAGGAAAGCCCAGTTAATCCACATTTCTCTAAGCAGCTGGTTTTGGCTGTCAGCAGCAAACTGGTTGATCCACTGTGAGAAGGTGCTATTTATAAGACTGAGCTAAATACAGCTGCTCAGACTGAAGAAGTCTTTCGGGGGAAAGATGAAACAATTTTTTGTTTTGTTTTATTTATTGAATGTCCAGAGGACCAGACTTTACTTTTTTTTTCTACCTGGATTATTCAGCATGCACCAGATATTTTCCATTTTTTGTTTCCTGGTTATGTGGAAACCGATACATTGCATAATCTTTTAAAGTATTTTTAGTGTGATTCTGTGAGAAAATTACAAACAAATAATTTGTTGCCTGTTATAGACAGCTCTCCGAACAGCCACAGTTTGGAGAAACAGTTTAATTCTTAACAAATTGACTTAACTAATTAGAGCAGGATCAAAGTAAACTGCTGCTGTCCTAAAACAATTGAAGGTTTAAAATCAATTTATGTGAAAGCCATTATAGAAATCTTTACGTTGCTCTTAGTTTCCTGCTGTGCTGTTATTTACAGTACATAGAATTGTATGTATATTTGGAAGAGAAAATATGTGTAGCCTTTCTAACCCTTACTGCATAGATGCCATAATATTTCTGCAGAAAATAATAACTGTAATGTGAAACGTCCTGATGCATAATCCAGGTAGATAAATCTAACAAGGTTAAGCCAGGTCCTCTGAACGGATTATTCTTTGTTGAAACATTTAGTCTTTTATTCAAAAGATTCCTCAGACTGAAGAAGTCTTTTGGATAAAAGACAAAATGTTTCAAGAAGAATCTGTCCAGAGGACCTGACTTAACCTTGTTAGATATAATGTGAAACACACTGCAAGGTGCATGAAGCACTGATAGTTTTTTTCGGGAGTGGGTTTCTTTTAAAACAGCTGCATTTCATTTTGGACTTGGCCTTGCTTTTTAGTTCATCCAGCCAGTCAGAATTTAACTCTTTTCCTCCAAACTGTGGTTATTTGAGAATCTCTCTACAACAATTAAAATCCCCACTTTGGACAATCTGATTTTCAAGTTGTCCCAGTTTTTTTTTGTTAATGTTGATGTTTTTTTAAGCAGTAGTCAAATTTTCAGTGCAATACGACTTTGGAAGTCTACAAAAACAAAAGGAGCTTTGGTCAGATTGATTTAAAAGCATCCTCACAGAGACAGACTGACAGTTTATTTAATTGTCCAAATTTAATCTAATGGACAAGACAGGTGGAAGTGTTTACTCTCACTGGAAGACAAAACACTGAGCTTCACACATTGAATTAATCCTTTCATTGTCTTCCTGCTTTGGCTAATGTGTCAATAGAAGTTGTTCCTTGAAAATGCTATTAATGCGACCCCACCACGTTAGCAGACACATCGGAAATCTTCCAGCGGTGACTAATGTTCCACTCTGAAAATGGCACAAGAAGTCAGAAAACCACAGCTGGAACAGTTTATGTTCACTGGAAACAGAGAGTCACCAGTCTGTTGATGGTGCAGATGTGGGTACATGTGCATGCACTTTTCAAATAAATTGTTCAAGTTTTGCTACTAAACATAACTTTTTTCTTTTTTTCCCTTTACAAATCCTTCACCAGCTGTGTAGTCATCAGGCTGGTCACGATTATTATAAACATTAGTATTTCCTCATGTCACTGGAACTGCCTGTAACTTGTTTTAACGTTTGTCTTCTCACAGGCAGTTTATTGTAAATACAGTTAAGTGGATTTTGTCCAATGCAGCCAACAATAGTCACATTTAAAATGTGTTGAATGAACCTGGTTGTTTTTAAAGAGGAAAATGTGCTGCTTCTCACTAACAAACTGACAATGAAACCAAGCGTTGTATCAACCGAGTCGTAATTCATCTACAAATGTGCAGAATGTTCCCCTGTCTGACAGTTGTCTGCTGCACTCAGAGACATGGCGAAGTGTTATGGAACAATATTCCCTGCAAACTAGAGATTTCCCAGATACTCACTCAGACAGTGTCAAGTTTAATGTATTTTCCTGGAAATCTGCTCACACGCTATAAATGAATACTCTGGAAAACATAATCAGCTTCATAAAAAGAAGCCAACACCCTGAGTGAAGACCATAAAGGTGATCACATAATCCTTTAACCATTTCAGTGTGTGTGTGTGTGTGTGTGTAGAGCTTCTAGACATTTTACATTTAAACGTGTCCACAATAATCTCACCTTTTGTTTTTGTCCAGTGGCGTGTGTCGTTTGAAAGCTGTCCAGCTATCCCAAAAGTTGTCAGCGCACTCGACAGATGTTTCAGCTTCAGTCCAGGCAGATCAGAAAACATGCTTTAAAAAGGAAATCCATTCAGAGCTGGTGCTGACATACACTCAGTCCATGTTCTACCTGAATGAGTTGAATCATTAATTATTAGCTAGAGCAATAATTATAGAGTGCAAGGGCTTCTCGCTCTCTGCTCTGTCTGATAGTTTTGTTCTGCTTGCAACTTTCCATCAGTAGCCGCGGCTTAATGTCAGTAAAGGGTGTGCTTAGAGGGATGAAACACAGCGAAACAGAGAGGAGCCACATGGAGTGGGAGGAGGAAGGTGTAGTTTTGCACGTGTGTGACAGGAAGTGCAGGCGGGTGGTGGAGTCAGCTCTGGCCTGTGGTCTAACAGACATGAAACGTATTTTAGTGCTCCTGTGAGAGAAAGAAATAGAAAAAAATATTATCAGGAAACTGAGACTCAGTGGGCATAAAAACCCTGCCACACCACCCAGATTTCTAAACTTTACTTCTCTCCACTTTCATTTTGAATGTTGTGTGTAGGTTATCACAGCTTTCACCAACAGTTAAAAAGATAAGGTTTACCTGCTGGCAGTTTTGAACTTGCTGGTACAAATCTTGTGTTTATCAGATATGAAGAACACCTCATGTCAGGGCAGGGATTTTTTTTTTTCTGTTTATAAAAAATTCTGCCATGGAAACCTTGGTCTGTTAATGTGTTAGAAAAACATCAGTGCTAACTGTAAATGTCTGATCACTAAAACACAGGAATTTATATCTGAGGTCAGCTATCCGACCCCCCCCAATAAGGCTTGGCTGTGTGTTCCCCAGTAAGTACTGTTTAACAACCCATTATCTCCTAAAGCCCCCAGTATAACTGTCCGTTGTGTCCAGCGCCGCTGGACTCGCGTGTGCTGCGCACCAGCAGTTCATTTATACTCTGTGCAAGCGCAGCTCTCTGGAGTGCAGGCTCCAGCAGCTGCAGCCGGGCGGTGCGTTTTCCTACAGGACAAATTGAGGTCGCTGATTGGTCATTTGCTGACACGCGAGGCAGTTTATCAACGCGCGCGCGTAGGCGTAGTAAAATTTGAGCTGGCAACAGCGCGGAGGTCTGCCTCGCCCTTTAAGCCTCGGATATAGTTGACGCGTCGCATAGGGCGCGCGGCCAAAGTGACGCAATCGCGAAGTCCCCGCCCCCGCGCTTTGGCCAGCGCGTTGGTTTCGCGCGTGGTCGTGCACCTCCCAGATTTTGAAGCTCCGCAAGCCTAGCGCGCGCGCCGAATTGATTGACAGGTCGGGTAGGGACCTCACCGACAGCCTTCACGCCAGAGCCTGCAGCTGTCTGCGCCGCTGTGGTCGTGGAAACGGCGTCGCGACGCATGGAGGAATGTTTTTTATGTGATTCAAATGTATTAAATTCCCCGAGCGAGCGGAAAGCCATTTGTTTTTGTTGTGTGATTTCAAACAGTTCTTCTTCTACGGTAGATTTCTTCTTCTACACCCTTTCTTGCAACATATGCACAGGTTTTAGAGGGTACTGCCACCTGCTGGTCAGTAAAAGAACAGCACTTTGCCATGCGCTGCCGTGCCACACTATAAACGCATGCACAGTGCGCGCGCAGCACGCGCGCTCCAGCTTGCGGACCAAAGCGCGACTATATCCGAGGCTTTAGGCTTGGCTGTGTGTTCCCCAGTAAGTACTGGCTAACTACCCATTAGCTGCTGATTTATTCCTGATTCGTTCCTGAGGTGTTCCCAAGTATAATCAAATTTTGTATGCCTTATTGTAAAATCCAACAATCTTCAGTCAGGTCATCTGGACAGTTTCTTTCGTGTGTGTGTGTGCATGCGTGCGTGCGTGCGTGCGTGCGTGCGTGCGTGCGTGCGTGCATGCACGCTGAAACATTTCACCTTCCATCAAGAAAAAAAAAGAAAGAAACTGTCCACATGACCTCACTGAAAATTATTGGATTGTATACCTGGATTATTGAGCATGGACTTTGTTGGTTTATTGTAAAATGTTACCTATTATTGTGTTAGTCCTTTATTACAATGCTCTTCCATACTTTATACTGTAAAACTATCTGACTTTTTGAAGTGGTGTTCTATGGAAAAGTTGTGTACAATTAACAGCTTACCTACTGTACTACCGCTGTGCTTACATGTAACACATGAACTTACCATGTTTTTACATGTGAAAATCATGTGACCACAAGAGCATGCTGAAAATATCCCCAAATCATACACAAATTCAACATTTTCACATGTGAAAAAAATCAACTTTTCACACGTGCAACACATATGTTTCACAGATGTCATAATATCAATTTAAAATGGTTTCATGTGTGACAGTAATGTGGTTGTGCAGGTGGAGTTTGTGTATAAATTCTCCATCTCCATCTTCTGACTTATCCATAGACAGGTAAGGCAACAGGAGCATAAGCTCTATGCCGCCCCTGGATGACGAAGCTCCTCAACCTATCGCTAAGGCTGAACCTGGCCACCCAGTGAAGGAAGCTCATTTTGTCCACTCATTGTTCTTGTAGTCATGATCCAGACCTCATGAGCACAGGTGAGGGTTGGAACATATATGACAGACCAGTCAGTAAATGGAGAGTTTCGCCTTCCACTGAATGTTTTTTCATAATGACCGACTGAGAACCTGAGAATTTAAAGACCGCTCAGACTGTTGAGACTTTTAAATCTTTGCTCAAGACTCATCTGTTTTACTTGGCATTTAATCCTTGCAGAGTCTGAGAACAAATTTTGATAGATTTTATTGTTGTTGTATATTTACTGATACCTTTATTATGTTTCAGTGGCACTAGATGCATTTTACTCTGTTTTTTTCTTTTTTAAACTGTACAGCACTTTGGTCGGCTTCGGTTGTTTTTATGTGCTATATAAATAAAATTGACATTGACATTGACTGAAGCAACACCCTCATTACAGAGAGCAAGGCTCCAATTTATCAATCCATCTCCCGATCCATCCTACTGTCAATTATGAACAAGATGCCCAGATGTTTGAACTCCTCCACCTGATTTAGACATAAACAACTAGTTCTTAGTTCTCCAGTTCTTATGGAATTTGTAAGTCAATTTATCTGCAACTTAACTTTAAAATAAATGTTCATACTAAAAGTGTTTCATTGTTCTCTGCTAAACAAAGGAAGCAAGACATTTTGGATGATAGATGAACTGTGTGGTGCACTTTTGCTTTTTGAAATACAGTGTAGGACATGTGTGGTACACGTTTCAATCTAGAAGAACACAAAATAGTTCTGCTTTTTTGTTCATTTCTGACCTGTTGTGGTAGCTTTTTTTTTTTTTACATTTCCTTAATAGATCAATTGATATTTTAAACCTCTGATTTATTTTTAATATACCACATAATATTACCTTAAATTATGTCACAATTTTAACAAAACAGGTGTGGTTCAAGTGCATGTATTTCCCAAAACAAATTAAAACCTTCACACAAATAGATACACAAATAAATAAATACATGTATGTATTTATTTATTTGTGTATCTATTTGTGTATTTATTTATTAGTTTTGTTTGTTAGTTTATTTTTGCTTATTTTAAAATTACAAAAAAGACATGGTATTTTGTTGCACTCACATCACCGCAGACACATTGGTCGCTGAACCTCTGAAAGCTGAGCTTATTGAGAACTTGACCTCAGCCACAAAAAGCTCTGTGCCAAATTGAGCATACGACAGCAATGGGTCTCTATAGCTACACTGAAATAATGGCATGGGTTATTTTGATTCGATGGCTTACAGTTCTCTGACAATTAGCCACCTTATGTGACATAAAGTGAAAGAGAAAAATCCACTAAATGACCAACAGCTGAAAATTCACTACAGTCTGAGCAGTAATGAGAAGAAAAATAGGCCTAGTTTTTCAGGTGCTAAATTGTATTATGCATACCTTTTTACAAATCTATTTTTAAACTAATACATATTAAAAAATACTTACATTATTTAATTGAAAGCCTGGTATCTCTTGTGCCTGTCCCAAGTCCAGACAAATGATGAGGGTTGTGTCAGGAAGAATCAGCAAACAACTCTTATCAAAACAACCGTGTTAGTTCATTCAAATGGCACAATACCAGCTGGTTCAAGGCCCGAGTTAACATCGACTGCCACTGAGGCTGTTGACAAACAGGTTGCATGCGGAATTTGTGCTAATGTTAGTTGAAGGCCACGAGGAGGGAAATGTGTCAGGAGACAGAAAGAGAAGAGGAAAGTCAAGAGTGTAAGACTGAGGGTGGCACCTCTGTAGGAACAATAACAGGCAAAGGTAAAGCACTGGATGGCATGATGCAGAGAAGGAAGGTAGATGTTTTACGTGTCTAAGAAACCAAGAGGAAGGGCAGCAAGGCTTGCAGCTTTGGAGTAGGGTTTAAATTATTTTACCATGGTGTGGATAGAAAGAGAAATGGAGTAGGGCTGGTCTTGAAGGAGGAGTTGGCAAAGAATTTAGTAGAGATGAAAAGATTGTCAGATAGGCAGTGGTGGGCAAATGAACGCTAGGTAGCGCTAAAGCGCTAATCCGCTTACAGTGGACCTAAACTTTTTGTCAGCGTTTTTGTGAATTGACTAACTTTTATAATTCATAAGCGGATTTGTGCTATTTTTATTTAAAATGCAGTACCGCTAATAACTAATTATCTATCAGTAAAAACCAATAAACTTATTTACAAGCTCTTATGCTGCTTGTTTTACCTTTTTCCCCACCGTAAACAGCAGAGAGGAGGAAGGGTGTGAGGGGGAGGGGGGCAGAGCTGAGAACAGACTCGGATCTACCATGTAGGTAAATGCCTGGGGGTCCCATTTCAGCAGTGGCCCCGGCCCCGCCTCGCCCCGTGCAGTCACCTACATCACTAACATTGATCCTGCTTGTTAATGTACATTTAACATAAAAATAATTATAGTTACGATGAAAACGATCATTAAATACGCAATTAAAAAAACGGTCGATTTCTTTATCCCCCTACTAAAAATGGACTATTCCATCTTGACATCTTCCGGGTCACTCAGAGGTGAACTCGGGGGCTAATTCTGTGGCTACTGTTTGTGCTGGGTACTTGGATAAATCCGTAGAGAACCCCGCTGTTTCAAGCCAAATTAACGCGGCCGGAGGAGTTTATTGAGGGTTTTGTGTCGACCATTTGACGGTGAGTCGTTATTTTTATGTATTTTAGTTACTTTTCATTAAATCTGTTGACTACCTATAGACGCTAACTCTGTGTCTGCCTGTTGGTAGTGCTGGGTTACTAATGGATAAATCCGTAGAGAACCCCGCTGTTTCAAGCCAAATTAACGTGGCCGGATGATTTTATTGTGTGTTTTGTGTCGACCATTCGACGGCGAGTCGTTAGTTTCATGTATTTGGGTTACTTTTATGTATAAATGCGGTGGCGACACACCCGTGTATTTGAGATTTAAACGTGGTTTTAGGGATTAAAAGATCATTCTATTTTTTGTTAATTTCGTGGCCGAATAGAATATATGTACGTAAAGTATTAAATAAATCCTTTGATTTTTGTAATTTCATCCTTTTAGGATCATTTTTGTTACTTTTCAGTTGGCAGTGTAGTGCAAATATTGATAACGCTGCCGGCTATATATAAATATATATATATATATATATATATATATATATATATATATATATATATAAATATATATATATATATATAATATATATATATATAATATATATATATATATATATAATATATATATATATATATATATAATATAGAAATATATAAATAGCGGATTAGATTAGCTTCCCCTAATTTTCATAAGACAGTTGTGCTTTTGAAATTGTGGACCTAAAAAAATTAATAAGCGTTTTAGAAATTGTGGAACTAATTTTTTAATTAGCGTTGCCCAGCACTGTAGATAGGGTTAAGTGCCTGAAGGTAAAAGCAGAAGGTCTGATGTTGAATGGTGTTAGAGATTTTGCTCCACAGTTTGGATGTGAGGTAAAGGAGAATGAGACATTTTGGAAGGATCTGGATGAAGTGATAGAGAGTATTCCCAGGGAGGAGAGAGTGGCGACCTGTATCGAGATGTTGGTAAAGGAAACAGAGGGGCTGAGGAAGTGATGGGCACGTTTGGTGTCATGGAAAGGAACCAGGAAGACCAGATAGTAGTGGATGCTGCCAAGAGGATGGAAATGGCTGTAGTCAACACTTATTTCCAAAAAAAGAGGAACATAGGAGGCCTATAAGAGTGGAAGCAGGAGTGCGCAGGTCGACTACATAGAGAGACTGGGGACTGTACAGTTGTGGCAGAGGAGAGCAAAGCCAAATAGAATCAGTTGATGGTGTGTAGAATTACTATTGTTGTGAAGAAGAGGAAAAGAGTGAAAGCAGAGAAGAAGATCAAATGGTGGAAGTTGACTGAGGAAGGAAGAAGGTTGTGAAGAGCTCAGAGGGAAGCTGCTGAAGTCCTCTCTGAAAGCTTCTTCTTGTTTGCTCTGGCGATGGACCGACTAACAGATGAGGCAGGAATCCCCATGGACTATGATGTTTTCAGATGACATTGTAATTTGTGGTGAGAACAGGAAACAGGTGGAAAAGAACCTGGAGAAGTGGAGGTGTGCAGTTGTAAAAAAAAAAGTAATAAAAGTCAGTCGTGACAGGACAGAGCGCATGTGTGTGTGCCAGAGGTCACAAAGGTGCAAATCAGGGAGTGTGGTAAAGAGGTGAATAATACATGCTCAAGTTTGATTGACCCATTTTCAAAAGTGATTCATGACAAAAGGGTGGCAGCAAAGGTCAAAGAAGTTTCAAGTTGTACAAAAGAAAATAGGCTATCTTGAAGACAATTACACTGCGTGCTAATAGCAGCCCGCTGACTGAACTCCTTGTCACGACGTTGCATGCGTAAGTACCCGGATGTCCCGTGACGAAACACAGCGCCAATTTTAAAATCACTTTTGAAACAATTTTTCATTGATTTATCATTTTGCTTGTAAAAACTAACATAGTTGAATGATACAACATATGTTGTGCCACTTTATGCATAGTTCCAAAATCATGTCACACACACTTTAAGGGAACATATAGCTCCACTTCCTAAAACAGTGTCCGTGTTGGACAGTACAGATTTAGTCACATGTGGCTGCATTTCATACAGTGAAGGGTTTATATTGTGTTAGACATGTATACCAATCTAGATGTTATGCAAAACACTTTATGATGTGTATTTAATTTCACAGCTACACAAGGGCTGAGGTAAATGGGATTGTATGAAAACAGATGCCTTGAATTAAGTTTGCAATGTGGCAATGTTACACATTTTGTGTCTAATATGTATAACAATCCTAAAATCTGTTTTACCACCCAAAGAGAACATTTGAGTCGCTTTTTGTCTAGTGAATTCATTACATCTTCAGTATCTCACAAAAGTGAGTACATCCCTCATATTTTTGTAAAATTGTTATTATGCCTTTTCATGGGACAACACTGAAGATATGACACTTTGACACAACGTAGTCAGTGTACAGCTTGTATAACAGTGTACATTTCTTGCCCACTCAAAATAACAAAACACACAGCCTCTAATGTCTAAACCACTGGCAACAAAAATGAGTACAGCCCTAAGTGAAAATGTCCAAATTGTGCCCAAATAGCTACCCCAACATCCCCAGATGTCATGAGACTCATTACTGTTACAAGGTCTGAGATGTGACTGGGGAGAAGGTGTGTTAAATTTTGTGTTACCGCTCTCACACTCTCATACTGGACACAGTCATTTCAACATGGCACCTCATGGCAAATAGCTCTGAGGATCTAAAATAATTAATTATTGCTCCATGTAAAGATGCCCTAGGCTATAAGAAGACTGCCATTATCCTGAAACTAAGCTGCAGTATGGTGGCCAAGACCATGCAGCAGTTTAACATGGCAGGTTCCAACACAGTCCTCTTCTTGAGTGCACGTGCTCAGCATCAAATCCAGTAGTTGACTTTTGAAAATAGATGTATGAGTGCTGCCAGCATTGTTACAGAGGTTGAAGGGGTAGGGGTCAACCTGTCAGCGCTCAGAATATTTGCCGCACACTGCATCAAATTGGTCTGTTTGTGTGTCATCCCAGAAGAAAGCCTCGTCTGAAGATGATGCATGAGAAAGCCAGCAAACAGTTTGCTGATGACAAACGGAATAAGGGCATGGATTACTGCATGTCCTGTGATTTGATGAGCCCAAGATAAACATTCGGTCCAGATGGTGTCAAGCATGAGTGGCGGCAACCAGGTGAGAAATACAAAGGCTAGTGTGTCTTGCCAACAGTCAGGTATGATGATGGGAGTGTCATTGTTTGGGGGTTGCATGAGCGCCTCCAGGTGTGGGGAGATACAGTTCATTGAGGAAACCATGAAAATGCCAACATGTACTGTGACTTACTGAAGCAAAGCATGATACCCTCCTTTCTTCTGAAACTGGACCGCAGGGTAGTATTCCAACATGACAATGACCCCAGACACACCTCCAAGACAATCACTGTCTTGCAAAAGAAACTGATGGTAAAGGTGATGGACTGGCCAAGCATGTCTCCAGACCTATTGGAAGGTGGAGGAGCACAAGGTCTCTAACATTCACCAGCTCCATGACATCTTCATGGAGGAGTGGAAGAGGATTCCAGTGGCAGCATGTGAAGCTCTAGTGAACTCCATAAGCAAGACAGTTAAAAACAGTGCTGGAAAATAATGGTAGCCACAAAATATTGATACTTTGGGTACAATTTGGACATTTTCCCTTAGGGATGGACTCACTTTTGTGGCCAGCGGTTTAGACATTAATGGCTGTGTGTTGAGTTATTTTGAGGGGACAGCACATTTACACTGTTATACAAGCTGTACAGTGACTGTTTTACATTGTATCAAAGTGTTATACAGTATCTTCAGTGTTTTCTGATAAAAAGATACAATAAAATATTTACAAAAATGTTAGGGGAGCTGCGTCGATCATATTGGCTACTTTGTACTCTTTATTGCCTCCTCATTCAATTTAAATATAGATCAGTATAAGCGTTAATGTTAATGTACATGTGATGTCAGTGTTTGTCCAGTTTGTGTTGTAAACACAACCTCATAATTTTTTGTGTCATGTCAAGCCTTTTCGGTTATGAAAGGAGACCTCATGTTGTAAAGTGAATTACTGGATTATATGTTTTGAACTCTGGATTAAGGCTTAAGTGGCTGATTCTTCTGATAAATATGTTATTTCCTGTACAACAGTTTGATAAGAAGCAACTTCTCTTTGGTTTTATGTGTCTAAAAACTGATATTGCACCATAATCTTTTGTCGTTTTGTAAATAGTTCTACATAGATTATTTATTCTCTTTAAAAATGCATTATGCCTATAGTGCAGGGGCCTAACTAATGCACTTGAACCATCTACAGATCATTGCTTCTACAGCCGTCAAGTGTTGAGAAAAGTCCAAACATTGAATTTTGTGGTCACGTTACACAATTACAATCTAAGCATTTCCAGAGAAAACAAGGTTTTCATCTTTCAGTTTGAGGTTTTCTCAAGATGAGTAAAAACCTCAAGACTGTTTACATCAAGCCACACTAAAAGTGGGAGGGTATACAGTACATTTCTCTGAGCAGTAATAAACTCCACTACTCCACTTTCCCCTTAATTGTACTTTTATAATTACTAATGTGCTGATAAAGTGCAAAAGCTGAAGAACTTTACAAAAACATTCAAATTGTAAGTATATAACAAAGATGGGCTTAAGGTGAACAATAAACACCTAGAAGTGAGGGTTTTGGGGCAAATTAAACGTTAAAGCCAGCAAATGCATTAAATGAAACTTTACTCAAATCTTGGTCATACAAGTGTATTTTAGTGGTAATGTTTAATTCTTAGAATTAAAGCAGAGCAGCTCTGACACAGTTTTGCTCAGTATTCACTCACATTTTTTGAACAAATATGGTATTAGAGGACCAGCACAGTGGGTATCTAGCTACTTAAAAGATAGGAAACAATTTGTACAAATAAATGATGTAAGATCTGACCTCTGTAATATCACATGTGGAGTTCCCCAAGGCTCTGTACTTGGACCAAAGCTTTTTATTTTATATGTGAATGACTTGGTAAATGTGTCAGGACTCCTTAAATGTGTACTTTTTGCTGATGATACCACTTTTTTCTGTTTAGGTGAAGATATAGAACAAATGTTGAAATTGATAAAGACAGAATTTGTCAAGATACAAACTTGGTTTAAAATAAATAAATTATCATTAAATCTAGAAAAAACTAATTACATGATATTCGGTAATAAAAAGAAAACTGTTGATGTTCCACTCAAAATTGAGGATGTTGAGATTTGTAGAGTGAATGAGGTGAAGTTTTTGGGTGTTATCATTGATGACAAACTGACATGGAAACAACACATAAATTCTGTAAGAATAAAAATAGCTAAATCGATTGCAGTACTGTACAAAGTCAGAGACCTATTGAATGATAAAGCTCTGTATTTGTTGTATAACACAATCATTGTTCCACACTTAATCTATTGTATTGATGTTTGGGGGAATGCGTGTAAAACAATCACAAAGCCTATTTTTGTATTACAGAAAAGAGCTGTAAGAATTATCACTAGAAAACATTACCGTCATCCATCAAGTACATTATTTTATCAACTAAAGTTATTGAAGTTCCATGATTTGGTAGACTATAATATTTTATCAGTTATGTATAGAGCTCAAAATAATGCATTACCTTTAAATATCCAAATGCACTTTGTTAAAAGACAAAGTTGTTATAATCTTAAGGGGACAGAGTTGTTTGTAAAACCACAATTCAGAACCAGTTTGAAGGGACGTTCTACCTCAATCCAGGGAATTAGATTATGGAATGGCTTGGAGAATGTAGTTAAAAATGCCAAGTCAATGTTTACATTTAAAAAAATGATCAAAACAAATGTGTTAAAAAAATATATGAAATAGCGTAATGTGTATTGTATTAGTTAGAAAATTAGAAAGAGTTAGTCATTTTGTACTGTTGGTTGAAGATTATTATTGTTTAATCTGATTGTTGGAAAAAGTTGGTTGAAGATTATTATTGTTTACATGGTTGATTATTGTTGTTTAATCTGATTGTTGGAAGTAAGGGGCAGATATAATAAGATTTATTCTTCTTTCTGCTACCTTTCATTTTTTTACATTTTGTACACTATCATTTATGAGATTGTCTTGTATTGTTTCTTTTGTAAAAAAAATGAACAAATTTAATAAACATAAACAAACATAAACATTTGTCGATGTTGATCCCCCAGCAGCCCAGGTCACTTTTATAAGGGTCATTGGACTTTTGCCTGGTCCTCTCTCTGACCCTGTTCTCCTCCATCCTGTGCTCAATTTGTTTGCTTCTCTCTAGCTAATGTAGCTTCCAACTGCGCAGGCTGTACCTCGTCCTCCTCTTCCTCAGGTGGTGGAGGAGACAGTGGGCATTCTTCTGCAGATTTGTCTTCTCTGGCATCTGGCTTGCTCTCCAGTAATTCTCATTTCAAGTTTGTTTCACAAATAAATTACTTTTATGTACATCACTCTCTAATTTCTTCCCAAACATGTCAGTTGTCAGTCAATCATGGAGGGACATGCCCCAAAACAAGCAATACAATATTTCTTTGGTAAGTCTATGGATCAAAGCCACTGAGCCCATGTGGGTCACTTTTAGTTTGAATCAATCAGAGGTCATAAACATGCATCTAAAGTGATCTACAGAAAACCTGACAAGTAACAAAACATCATATTTTTTCAGGAATTCAAAACAATAGACACAACCCACACTGTATGCCCCTGGGCTTTTACCTAGGCCCAGCGTGCAGGCTTCATGCATCTATGCTTAAATGTAATTCAGAAATTACATTGTTATAACATCTTCAGCTATCTTTCTAGTGATCAAATATCTGGTACTATAGTTGTTAGTAAAACATTACTTTCAGTTCTTTACTGAAAAATTTGGAATCGGTGAATGTCTGGAACTCATGGACAACACTAAAGGCTGGGTTTCCTAATTTGCAATGGCTTGTCATACTTTTGCTGAAGCAGTCTTTGATTTTTTAGATCATTTTTTGATTCGTTCTGCATTTTGCTCGCGTGGCAGTTGCAAAAAAATAATTGGAGACAAACTTTAAATTCACCAACTTTAATTACAAATACTGAACCGTTAAAGCTGCAGTATGTAAGTTTTCTAAAAAATATATTTTTAACATATTTCTTCACTCTGTCACTATCTCCAGACAGACTGATGTTAGACAAGTAATCTCTGAAAAAAACTATAGTCCCTTACTTCTCTAAAAGCATTTCTAAAAACCCACAGTGACCTGCCGTTAACCAGCCAATAAAAACAGAGTTTTTAACCAGCCAATAAAAACAGAGCTTCTCACGCCCCTAACCCACGCCCCCACCTGTCCCAGCCCCAGCAGCGCGCACGTTCTCGTTCAAAGGATTGCAAAGCGATGCAGAACTGTTTTGTATGTGACACAAATGTATTAAATTTCCCTTCTTCATCCCTGATCTGGACTTTTCTTTTGTTTTGTTTTTTGCCAAAAGTCAAGTGATCGCTTCCTCCTCCGCTGACTCCATGACTGAAATGACAAGGAAATGAATGAATTTGTCACGAGCTAACTAAACTCAGGTTCAACGTGGCTGCGCGAGGCTCTGCAGATTTCCTGGTGTTCTGGTGTGCTGGACCAGCGCTCCATGTTTTTATTTTATTTTTTAGAATGTTTTATTAACATATTAACACAGAATATTGCAGCGGCTGCGACAGGACATGCAGTGGAGGCGGAGCTAAGGAAGCTGAGGTGAAGTTCTGCGAGAGCAAGGGGGAGCAGAGCCATATATGGCTCTGAGGGGGAGGGACCAGAAACGGATCTGTTCAAAAAAATTCTAAGTTCCAGCGTGTTCCAAAAACCGCAGACTGCAGCTTTAAGTCAAAAGACATTACAGAATACAATTTTGTCTCCTTTTTCTTACTCTGAATTTTCTTTACCATAGCCTCTATTGTCTGACGCTATCACAGAAGCACCTTCTAGCAACAAGAAGTATAAACAGCAACTGAACAAAAGGTAAATGCATTCACTGTTTAACTTAAGAATACATTTCCGCTGTTACACCCCGCCCAAAAAAAACATTCTCATTCCTTCTAGATCAGCAGACGTAGATCCTATCCACCTTGTAATGCTTTGACCTTAGTGAAGAAATGCAAGTTGTGCATTAGTCAAGCATTTTCTTCAAATGATTAGCATTACTGTGATACAAAATAAAGTGTCTGTAATTAATCTTTAACCATTCTCTTTGCAGCAGTGCTAATAAAAGCAAAAAGTGCATGTGTGTTTGAGAGTGAGTGACAGGGAGTGGTGGGGTTGTACACATTCAGTACACTTTTACTGCTCATTTTTGGTACTACACATAAAAAAGTAGTATGCTGTCACTCATCTTGAAAGTAGTCTGAGCACACGCTGGAATGCTGGGAACGTGTGAAATGTTTCCTGTTGATTCTCGTCAGCCACGAATCACGTCACTTTGATGGTTTAGCTGCTTCACCTTGAGGTTTCATGACTGTCAGGATTGAATGAAATTAATGTTTCACTTCCCCACGACCTAGCACAGTTGTTGCAACCAACTACAACACACAGCTGCACCAATATCCGTTTTTTTTTTTAAATAAATACCAAAATGTACTGCTGTGTAAACAACGACTGACCTCTTCGATAATAAACTGAATTAATTGAAGCAATTATCTATTATTCATCAACAGATAATTATTTTTCTATTGTGATATAAATTGTTGATTCTTAAAAATAAAATAAAAACAACACAATCGACAAACAAAGTTACTGTTAAAGGTATTTGATATGTAATGTAAAATTGTCATATTCTACTTTACTATCAAAACCTCCAGGGTTATGGCTAATTACTTCACCTGGTTTGGATGAATTTGGCTGAAGACCATTGTGCCTCTACCACATATCAACACTAATGGTTTGTGAAGAACAAGCAGAAGTGGTTTAAGTCTTATTTCTCTCACCAGATTTTTTTAAGTAGTTTTAGTTTTGTAAACATAACCAAGTTTCTAAAAGGCAAAAATATCATGCAGCACATTCTGAATTTCTAAGGAGTTTTACTTTTTTTAATGTGTTCCAACTTTTTTTATTTATTTTTGGCACTGGTAAATGGTTTGCACTAGGGGTGCAAGGAAAAAAAATCAATTTTTTTTTTAAAGAATCTAGATTCTTAGTCCTGGCGATTCAGAATCGATTCTAAAAGCCCCCAAATAAATTTTTTTAAACATTAAAACCCAAAAGATAAAGAAAATAAAACCATATCTCATAGTACCGTATTTTTCGGTGTATAGGTCGCACCTTTTTATGTTTTTTTTTTCTCAAGGCCTGCGACCTATACACCAGTGCGACCTATTTATGGATTTTTTTTTCCATATTGTTAGACCAATTTTTGGCTGAGTTATGACCCTTTTTCACTTTGGCATAAAATGGTGCAGTACCACTTTCGGCCGCTAGGGGCGCAGTGCAGTACCACTTCCAGAGGAGTACACCGACCCAAGAAGAAGAAGTAGACCGTTTCCAGCTCATGTGCCCGAAAAAAAGCTCCTCTGCTCGGACTGATTCTGTCTGCCTCCTGGGCTGGATGTAGCTTATGTTAGCTCTGTTTGCTGTTTGTCAGCAAGATAAGTCAAGAACCACTCAGCGGATTTTTCTGAAACTTACAGAATGGAATGGAATCACAGTGTGGACGTTTACAAGTGAGTACCTTTATTAGATGTTTGAGATAAAAAAATAAAAAAACAATCTTTTTGTAGCATTTAGCTTCTAGTGTTAGCTTCTGTATTTGTTATAAATAGCTTCGAAACCACTCGGTGTATATTTTTTCTGCTTACAGAGTGTAATTATAGGAGCTTTAATGTACGTTACTATGGTCTCGAGAAAACATTTGACCTAAAATTCGATTTTTTATTCGTGTTCTGAGAGGCGGACTTCCCGTGTTAGCATTCGTTTTTATTTCAGTTTACTTCTGTTTACGTCATAAATAGCTTCAAAACCACTCGGTGTATATTTTTTCTGCTTACAGAGTGTAATTATAGGAGCTTTAATGTACGTTACTATGGTCTCGAGAAAACATTTGACCTAAAATTCGATTTTTTATTCGTGTTCTGAGAGGCGGACTTCCCGTGTTAGCATTCGTTTTTATTTCAGTTTACTTCTGTTTGCTTATAAATAGCTTCGAAACCACTCGGTGTATATTTTTTCTGCTTACAGAGTGTAATTATAGGAGCTTTAATGTACGTTACTATGGTCTCGAGAAAACATTTGACCTAAAATTCGATTTTTTATTCGTGTTCTGAGAGGCGGACTTCCCGTGTTAGCATTCGTTTTTATTTCAGTTTACTTCTGTTTGCTTATAAATAGCTTCGAAACCACTCGGTGTATATTTTTTCTGCTTACAGAGTGTAATTATAGGAGCTTTAATGTACGTTACTATGGTCTCGAGAAAACATTTGACCTAAAATTCGATTTTTTTTATTCGTGTTCTGAGAGACGGACTCCTCTCGTGTTTAGCTTTGTTAGCTTCTGGCAGACATTAGCAGCAGAGCTAAACACTCGGTCCATATTGCCGGGTTGACTTAGCAGTCACGCGGCGCGTCAGCGGTGACTGACGCATTATGTCAGCGGTGACGTAGGTGCAACCTATACACCGGTGCAACCTATTTATGGATTTTTCCCATTTATTGATAAATATTGGACACTGCGACCTACACAACGGTGCAACCTATACAACGGAAAATACGGTATATGAAAGAATACATAAAATGAAAGGTGCCAGAAAGAAGAACAAATCTTATTTTATCTGCCCCTTTTTTCAAAAACAAAACAAGTTCAAACAATCAATTCAAACAATAATCTTCTATAAGTAACAGAGCAAAAAGCTAACCTAATACTGGTTATTTAAGTTACAGAATTTAATGCATTCCTGTATTATTTGTTCCTATTTTTGGTATAAATATCAAACGATGCAAAAAATTTGATACAATAAGGAACCTAAAATTATTGTTTTAAATAAATGTTCTATTTGTTTACATTGTTGTTTAATGTTTTCAGTTTAAAATTATTGTTTTAAATAAATGTTCCATTTGTTTACATTGTTGTTTATTCTTTTCAGCTTGTCAGTTACAAAACTGAAACTAAATTTATGACCATTTTAATAGAAAAATCGTTTCTGAATCAAAAATCGTTTCTGAATAGAAAAATCGATTTTGAATCGAATCGTGACACCAGAAATCAGAATCGAATCGATTCTCCAGACACTGAGAGATTTGCACCCCTTTGCACCTAGTATTGAAAACTGACATGCTTGTTTGAAGACCTCTGTTTATAGTTAGAGTGAATGTTTCTCTGCTGGAGAATGCTCTATATTAAGTGGTTCATCTTTACTTTGAAAAGGATGCTTGTATCCATCATGAACATTCAGGTCAAACTGGGTTTGTATTTTCTCAGAAAGTATCAGAGCATTACTTTGGTGGACCTTTTCTCCTGGCCAGTGCCTTCTATGACAATCTTGTATGAGAAAATGTGGGTATGTTGAAATATTTCTACAACTTGCTGTGTTAAATGAGAAACACTGCACAGTACCAACTTAAGCTCAGGTAAAAAAAAGTTAACTTTAAGTTCAGACCACAGTTTAAGGCATCATGCCCTTTGCAACACTCCTGATAACCTCTTGAGAACATGGGCAATTGAATGTTGATGAAAAAAATACATTTTCTCTGCAGTCTTTTTAGAAAACTGATAACTCCTCAGCAAAACCCAGCACAAAATGGAATTGCTCCTATTAGCTTTGATCAATAGCTTGGCTTGCTTGCATTGAGTCTGTGTGCACGGCTGTGTGTGCAGGTGAAGCTGCTGAACAAAACGCTAAATTCCATTGCTGACAACAAATGAGCTCTGGGAGTTCTCAGTGATTCAAAGAACCAACCCAAGACTGATTTCAAAACTAATAGTCTCAAAGCCTTATATTTTTAGTTGGCAACGTTAAAAGATTAGCTCAGATTTCTTGAAGAGATGTTTCATTCAAAGGTCATAAACAATCAGTGTCTTACCTGCTGCAGATAGCTCTTTGAATGACTAGTTTGGTGGACCAGTGATTAATTCAAGCTAATGCTTTGTCAGAGGCTAAAAAGGGTTACTGTTATAAATAAACAAAAAAGTAAAATCTTTCATTAAGATTCTTATGATATTCTTTAAACCTTTCAAATTTACATTATGCACCTGTTTACATAAGAATCTACGGGCATTTACATTGAAGACTATAAACCAGGTGTGCCCAAACTTTTTCCCTGAGAGGGCCAAATTTAAAATCTATCAGAGGACTGTGGGCCAAATGCCATTATACATGAAATGCAAATACTTCGGGTCGGGGATGAGGTCCTGCCCCAAGTGGAGGAGTTTAAGTATCTCGGGGTCTTGTTCACGAATGAGGGAAAACTGGAGCGTGAGATCGATAGGCGGATAGGTGCAGCATCCGCAGTGAAGCGGGCTCTGTACCGGTCTGTCGTGGTGAAGAGAGAGCTGAGTCAAAAGGCAAAGCTCTCAATTTACCGATCGATCTACGTTCCCACCCTCATCTATGGTCATGAGCTTTGGGTTGTGACCGAAAGAACAAGATCTCGGATACAAGCGGCTGAAATGAGTTTTCTCCGCAGGGTGTCTGGACTCTCCCTTAGAGATAGGGTGAGAAGCTCAGTCATCCGGGAGGGACTCGGAGTAGAGCCGCTGCTTCTCCACATCGAGAGGAGCCAGTTGAGGTGGCTCGGGCATCTGGTTAGGATGCCTCCTGGACGCCTCCCTGGTGAGGTGTTCCGGGCATGTCCCACCGGGAGGAGACCCAGAGGAAGACCCAGGACGCGCTGGAGGGACTATGTTTCTCGGCTGGCCTGGGAACGCCTTGGGATTCCCCCAGAGGAGCTGCTCCAAGTGGCTGGGGAGAGGGAAGTCTGGGCCTCCCTACTTAGGCTGCTACCCCCGCGACCCGACCCCGGATAAGCGGAAGAAGATGGATGGATGGATGGATGCAAATACTTCTATAAGTAAAGCCCATTTATTTATTATACAGTTATTTAACCTTCCATTCTGTATAAAGAACATTACAGAACAGACTGCATTGGTGGGGGAGGGGTCTGGGGGGGTCCTCCCCTAGAGAATTTTGAATAAAGTAGATGCCATTTCCGGCATTCTGGTGTATTTTACAAAAGGTTTATTACAGAAGATTAACATGAAACAAAACATGTAAACTCTGTTATTATTGAAATCCCTCTGACTGCAAAGTGTTCATGCAACAATCAAAAAGGCGTTCAATACAAGATTCATGCAACACCGCTGCATCTCTGCAGGTAATGGGCGTTCACTACAGGACAGACTGAGGTTGCTGATTGGTCAGTTGCTGACATGTCTACTGGATTGGATTGACAGGTTGGGACTTGTGCAAAAAAAAAATCATAGATTTTACTGGCCCATTTGAGACTGTTGTCATTTATTCCATATTTATTCAACATTTATTCAATATCTTGGTGACTCTTAAGGTTTGAGAATTGTTTCCTTACAAAATCCTAATGATGGTTTCTTTATTTTTCACTCAGAGATGCTGAGTTAAAATTTAGGGACATTTGAGCACCCCCAAATAGAGGCTAGAATCCCCACTGAAGCCAGTTCATATTTATAGTTTATTTTTAAACACTTTGTGTGATTTAAAAGTGTATCAAGTGCAGGATCATTTCTTACCCTTGCACCTCATGCATGAGGTGAAAAATGCATAATGATCTGAAGAAATTAATTCACGTCTATCTTGGGGAATGGGTCCTTGAGAGTATCCGTCATTGGTCATTTCGGTTAGACTTCTGGTCACATGATGACAGAGTGGATGGAGTTATGGTTGGAAATTTTAAACCCAGAGTGAGAGGTTTGGTACATGTGATTAAGTGAGGCATTCAGTCTACCGTATGTGTCACAAAAACCTGTCCCCAGGAGGGGCGGGTGCCAGGCAGCCATGAGTACCTGGCTCTGTAAAAAGGAAAGTGTTATTCAGTGGAAGGAAGATGCCAAGCGATGGTAGGATGTCTGTCAAAATCCATCCATCCATCCATTTTCGTCCGCTTATCCAGGGTCGGGTCGCGGGGGTAGCAGCCTAAAGGGCGAGATAGACTCGAGCGTCCTCACGATACGCCAATACGCAGCGTACGTACGCCCCGTACGCAGCGTAGCCCCGCGTAGCCCCTCAGGGCAAGTACGCGCAAAGGTATTTTTTTACTACGCATACGCGATCCGCGTGCGCGATACGCGGTGTCTGACCATAAACTTCCCGGCGCCGGACTGTTTTGTATGTTACACAAATGAAATAAATTCCCCTTCTTTATCGCTGATCGGGCCTTTTCTTTTGTTTTTTTGCCTAAAGTCAAGTAACCGCTTCTTCCTCCGTTCACTCGATGATTGAAATGAATGAATTCAGGTCCTACCTTGGTGCGCGATGTTTTAATATCCCCTGGTGGGCTGTGTGCTGCAGGAAAAGCGCTCCCTGTTATTATTTTTATTTCTGAGAGAACTTTTTATAACATATATAGTAGAAACAGCGCATCAGAAGTTCCGCAGAAGTCTGAGCGAGCTGCTCATGTTGAAGGTTTCACTTTCAACTAGGTTTCACATTCAGCTGACTGAGCGCTGTCAATCAATTCAGTAGGCGTGTCAAAGTGACCAATCAGCGTGCTCAGTTGTCCCCTTCGTGTGCAGCAGCTCATATTACAACAAGGAGAACGTCTGAGCTGGAGTCAGCTGAAGTGAAGCAGCCGCTCCGTATACGCGCGTATACGTCCGTATACGCGCGTATACGGAGTCTGCTTCACTGTATCTCGGCCTTAAGTAGGGAGGCCCAGACTTCCCTCTCCCCAGCCACTTGGAGCAGCTCCTCTGGGGGAATCCCAAGGCGTTCCCAGGCCAGCCGAGAAACATAGTCCCTCCAGCGTGTCCTGGGTCTTCCTCTGGGTCTCCTCCCGGTGGGACATGCCCGGAACACCTCACCAGGGAGGCGTCCAGGAGGCATCCTAACCAGATGCCCGAGCCACCTCAACTGGCTCCTCTCGATGTGGAGAAGCAGCGGCTCTACTCCGAGTCCCTCCCGGATGACTGAGCTTCTCACCCTATCTCTAAGGGAGAGTCCAGACACCCTGCGGAGAAAACTCATTTCAGCCGCTTGTATCCGAGATCTTGTTCTTTCGGTCACAACCCAAAGCTCATGACCATAGATGAGGGTGGGAACGTAGATCGATCGGTAAATTGAGAGCTTTGCCTTTCGACTCAGCTCTCTCTTCACCACGACAGACCGGTACAGCGCCCGCTTCACTGCGGACGCTGCACCTATCCGCCTATCGATCTCACGCTCCAGTTTTCCCTCATTCGTGAACAAGACCCCGAGATACTTAAACTCCTCCACTTGGGGCAGGACCTCCTCCCCGACCCGGAGAGGGCATGCTACCCTTTTCCGGCTCAAGACCATGGCCTCGGATTTGGAGGAACTGATCCTCATCCCGGCCGCATCACACTCGGCTGCAAACCGCTCCAGCGAAAGCTGTAGATCACGATCTGATGAAGCCAATAGGACCACATCATCTGCAAAAAACAGAGAAGCGATTCTAAGGCCACCAAAACGGATCCTCTCAACACCTTGGCTGCGCCTAGAAATTCTGTCCATAAAAGTTATGAACAGAATCGGTGACAAAGGGCAACCTTGGCGGAGTCCAACTCTCACTGGAAACGAGCCTGACTTACTGCCAGCAATGCGGACCAAGCTCTGACACCGGTCGTACAGGGACCTAACAGCCCATATCAATGGGCCTGGTACCCCATACTCCCGGAGTACCCCCCACAGAACCCCCCGAGGGACGCGGTCGAATGCCTTTTCCAAGTCCACAAAGCACATGTAAACTGGTTGGGCAAACTCCCACGCGCCCTCCAGGACCCTGCTGAGGGTGTAGAGCTGGTCCAGTGTTCCACGACCAGCACGAAAACCACACTGCTCCTCCTGAATCCGAGGTTCGACTATCCGACGGACCCTCCTCTCCAGAACCCCTGAATAGACCTTACCAGGGAGGCTTAAGAGTGTGATCCCCCTATAGTTGGAACACACCCTACGGTCCCCCTTTTTGAATAGGGGAACCACCACCCCAGTCTGCCAATCCAAGGGAACTGCCCCCGATGTCCACGCGATATTGCAGAGTCGCGTAAGCCAACACAACCCCACAACATCCAGAGCCCTAAGGAACTCAGGGCGAATCTCATCCACCCCTGGAGCCCTGCCACCACGGAGCTTTTTAACCACCTCGGTGACCTCAGCACCAGAGATTGGAGAGCCCGACCCAAAGTCCCCAGGCTCCGCTTCCTCAGTGGAAGACGTGCCAGTAGGATTGAGGACGTCTTCGAAGAGATGTCGACATATTTTGACAATGTCTATCAAAATAAAATATAAAAATGTAAATTATTAAAATCATTAAAAATACACAAGTTAGATACTTTACCATGTGATCTGTGTAGTGTCACTATGGTAGTCAGGTCAACAAACATTAAAGTCAATGGGTGGAATCAACCAGTGCAAACACATTGAATCTTCAAAAGTAATTTTGCTATAGTAATGAGGACAGCTTGGTGGGCCAACTCAAACGGCTTGTTGGGCCAAGTTTGGCCCACGGGCCCCACTTTGGGCACCCATGCTATAAAGTTTTGATGTCTCTTACCAATGATTATCCATGTGAAACATCTATTGTAAAACTGAACACATTAGAATAATTATTCAGATATAGTGTTTAGTGGAAAGGTTGTGAACAAATAATATGTTTATAAATATGTCATAAGACCTGTATGGCTCCATAATGAGAAATTAGTTTGAGATATCCCCTCACAGCAACAAGGTCACAAATTTTAAACTCAGCTGCAGCTTTCTTGTGCACAGTTTGCTTACTGCATGCCCAGGTTTTCTCCAGGTGCTCAAAGTTTCTCTAAGGTAATGTGGCAACTTAAAATTTTCCCTAGGTTTGACTGTGAGCTTGTAACCAGCATTTATACCTACAAGGACTGCATTCAGGACAGGTTACATGCAGCGATACATATACATGCATGAAAACCAGAAATTAGCCACGAGCCGCATTATCTGCTCACTTTTATACCCCTCTCAGCTCAGAGTTCAGCATAGTTCAGTGGGTATCCTTGAA
The DNA here is from genome assembly GCA_038048925.1 of Garcialebias charrua. Taxonomy (NCBI): domain Eukaryota; kingdom Metazoa; phylum Chordata; class Actinopteri; order Cyprinodontiformes; family Rivulidae; genus Garcialebias; species Garcialebias charrua. The sequence goes on from JBBPBX010013662.1 coordinate 48,397, forward strand.
ATGGTAAAATGGTAAATGGAGCTTATTTATATAGCGCCTTCCAGCCCCCTGTGAGGAGCCCCAAAGCGCTTTACAATACGAGCCATCTACCCATTCATACACACATTCATACACCGTTAGTGGTAGCCTGCCTTGTAGGGCGCTATCCAGACCTACCGGGAGCAACTCGGGGTTAAGTGTCTTGCCCAGGGACACAACGACACATGGTGGGCGGACGCGGGATTCGAACCTCCGACCTTCCGATTGGGGGTCGAGTGCCATTACCACTGTGCCACGGCCGCCCCAGCCAGCTGCAGTCAGCTGCAGTCTTTTTACACAGCACTCTTCGTTTATGCAAACATATGGTTCATGGACAGAGATAAGATAGTGTTCTGGGAGACGGTTCGGCTTGTTTTGGGCTTCTTGTTCTCAGGTAAAATATGGGCTCCAGCTCCCCGCAACCACACATTAAAAAAGAGGGGGGCGGGGTGGAATGTCTCAGGCTACACTAGAAGTGCTACACCTAGCTGCTGCTGCCACTATGTGTTTGAAATACATCGTCGTTCTACATTTTTTTAAATCTGCAGAAGGTCAAATTGACGGTAACAAAAGTTTATGAAATAAGTTTTGTTTAAACTACTGACGTTTTTTAGATTTGTTGGCTCATTGTTTATGTTTTAAACATTTACCATTTAAGTTGCCCAACTCACATGGTTTACATACATATAGCAGCTGTCAACTTGTATTTTGACATGGCAAACCAATTTTTTTATAGTAACCTTTCATGTAGCCATACACCAAATAAAAGAGAGTACATTATTTATTTTTCAAGTTGTCACAACATGCACAAACAGATAGGTATCTCCACCACAAGATCTCTTTTACAGACGTTGCCATGTTGCTTTTTTGGAACCAGGTTCTGATCACTAGAGATGTGAGGCTTTAAGTATGGTAGCCAACAAGCGCAAACGTGCCCCTCATACAAACGTGCCACAAACGGTGAAACATGCTATAAAATGGCGAAACATCATCATAATCAGCATCATCAGCTTTATTTAAAAAGCGCTTTAACACGGCCACAGCTGAAACAAAGTGCTGAACATCAGTTACAAACAAGATAAAAGAAAGCATAAAAACAGAGCTACAAAACTAACACACAGTGAACTCAAAACTCAATTTAAAATGCAATAAAACGACGAGTTAAACAGATCAACACCAATAAAAATGAAGTAAAATCAAGTCTCAGTTGGGTTGAAGGCCAATGAGTAGAGATGAGTTTTCAGACAGGTTTTAAAAATGGACAGTGAGGGGGCCTGTCAAATGTGTAAAGGCAGAGCATTCCATAACTTAGGGGCAGTAACAGAGAAGATCCTGTCTCCTCGAAGCTTCCTCTTTGAAATGACCAGGAGCAGCTGGTCAGCAGACCTGAGTGACCGGGATGGAGTGTAATGGTGTAGAAGCTCTGTCAAATAAGGCAAGAAACATGCTCCAAACACAAATGATGCACAAAAACACACATACACACACAAAAACAACAGAAGAACTCATTAACAAACAAAAGTAAAGGAAAAATGCTGCAAATACCAAAAACACAGAGCAGAACGTGAAACTCAAATATTACAGATTCATTAAACAGAGTGAAATATTTCAGACATTTATTCCTTGTAATTTTGATTATTGTGGCTATACAAAAAATAATTCCGTTTCTCCACCGTTTGCTGTGCATTTGCGCCTGTTGGCCACCGTATTTACCGGTAAGTCTCATTTACTCCCTTTCACACAATCCATCTTGTGGGCAAACCAAGACCAACAATCCTCTGAGCCTAAAGAGCCACTTCCAGTGTTATCCAAGCACAAAGTCCATTACGATGGTCTTGTTTTACACTGTACCTGCCAGACAAACACATCAGTTTGATCACGTAAAACTGGATTTACTAACAAGCATTATTCAAGACAAAAATCCTGCCATCATGGTCACATTCCAATGAAGCCCTGAAGTCAAAATCAGTTGCTATAGCAGCTAAAAGCAGGTGCATTTTTACTGAACAGACTGCGCTTATAGCTCAAGGTTATTAATCAGACCAGTTGTGAAGAAGACTGATTTTAATGGAAAACTTCTGCTTGTCAAGTTGCCATCCATGCCTGGTTAGATTGTCTTTTTCCACTATACCCCTTGCCCTTCCAGGACATTTATAAAGCAAAATAAAAATTTAATTTCCTATTTCAGTCTCCGCTTCCACCTGCCAGTACAAAAACAATAGCTTCAAATATTGTAGCTGGTGGCATGGAGACGAACGGCCAACACTTGAACAAGATAAAAGGCGACGTGAAGAGAGAAAGAAAGCAGGTTTTGGCACCGTTTAGCAACGATGATGGCTGCAGTGTTGGAGGCGAACAAGGATGCATTTTCAACAGAATCGACTGAAGTGCACCCATCAAAGAATGGAAAACAAATCACCCTCTCGTCTCCTCCACAGCTTCAGGGACCTTCCCAGTTCCACTCAATCTGTGATCTGTAGAAAAGAATCCTGCTTTTGTCTGCCAAAAGTCATCTGTATGTTGTTGTTTTTTCCATTATTTCCATGAGCACATTAATGTGTGAATCCATCAGATCTTTAATTAAATCCATGTTTGGTCCATATAAGAATGCAGGCCCTATATGTCAGTGTATTTGAAAATAAATGACACCAGGCGCATTTAAAATAATTTGTTCTTCAGACTGAAAAAATAACCCTGTCAGTCAGAGAGGTGAGAAGTAATTTTTTTTTGCTTCAGCTCAGATGGTTCTTTCTTTTATTTTATATTCAAAGCAAAACTTCCAATACAGAATCCCAGTTGTTGTTGAACATCTAAATGCAGCTGAGACATTTATTCATACCAGCATCATGTTTAGACTTGAGAATGCTAAAATGTAAATAAATAAATAAAAAACGTTGTTGTGGATGTATAAATAAATCACCCCAGACAAACAGAGCGTTGTTAAAAGTTTGTATTATCAGTTATAAAGGTCAGGAGTGTAATTGAAACAGGTTGTACATAATATAGCTTTTCATAATAGACCATCATAACTACAGCCTGTTCAGAAGACATCTATTTTATTCTACTTCACAAAATAACATGCATTGATGCAAAAGGCAGTCAATAACTGAACTAGATAAACATAAATGTCTAGCTTAGTAACCCATTTTGTCCTTCCTAGCAATTAGATTTCACAGAGAAGTGTGCTTCTGCTAAACGACGAGTTCATTCATCTGCTCATTATTAACAATCAAGCTGTAAAGACGCGTTACTCTTCACTTAGATGGACCTCTGAGCACAATGAGAACAATTTTCTCCACTCAGCAGCAGGTCCTCGGGCTCCAGTTGTGTCCTATTAGCTGCAGGCAGAAATGTTTGTGGGGGCAGAAGAGGAGAACAGTCTGATAAGAAAGGTCCGCTAATAGAGTTCATTTAAACCCGCAATGCATCGGAAATTACGCATGTTTTTCAGAGTCTTTTGTGGTGCAAAAATATGATTTTGCCAGATCAATACATCCAGGATGTGAGTTCATGAGAATGCATTTGATTCCTTAGAATAGACTTTAGTAAATACCGTCAAGGAAAGGCTTTAAAAGAACTATCGCTGAATAATAGAGCTATTTATTGAAGGTGCATGAAAACCA
>JBBPBX010013663.1:0-37041 GCA_038048925.1 Garcialebias charrua
ATATATATATATATATATCTGTTGCCTACCTGTGTGGTATACATATTTTTTCATATGTAATATTATAATAAATTTTTATCATTTGTTAAGGAGTTGAGATGTGTGACTCATTGACAAATAATTTTCTGATGTATTATAATGTTCTATTAGGACAACTAAGCATCAGATAAACCTTTTACTCTGAACATTGATGTATTAAAGTTGAACAACACCAGGACAGTACATAATAAAATAAACACGTTTAATCCTTAATCAACAACCCCCTCCCTCTCAAATGTGCCTCAACATTCTTTGTGTAACCAGAAAATGCCTCCTAACTTAAAGGAACAGTAACAGTACAGCACTAATAAACACCTAACAATAATTTTAGATAATTAATCTTAATTATTATCTAAATAATTAATCATTACAGTATACACATAAAACATAAAATTTTTAACAAGTGCTTGTTTTAACAGTGTTATGTGAGATTTTCAGTGCTAACAAAAGCATAAAGCAAAAACATCCCAATTTGATACCTGGAACAATAGTATAATAAAAATTGATATAAACAGATGGCCATGAGCAAAACCCAAAATTGTATCTTGGTGATCACCAATTATTTCCCTCATCAAAACATAACACCTAAAAGATTTTCCACAGAGGCCTAAAGTAGTTGTTGTCTTCAGAGTGTTGGCATGCCATGCCAGTTGTTGTGTGAGCTGCTTTTCTTCCTTTGCCCAGCCAGGTCTTCACATAAGGCTTTGGGTCCCATTGCATGCATGGTGGTCCAACTGAGCTGACAAAGAGGAGGTTTGCAGATTCTTGGTAGTCAGTTTGCTCCTGTCCTCACTCCTCAGTGATAATATTATTCATGGTACTGAACCCACACTCACAGTCTGCATTACTTGCTGACAATGTATCCACCGCCACAAGCAATTTCTTCATCTTGTTAGGATTGCTTCGTTCTCCACTTGCCTTGTACTCAATGAATCCAAGGTGGGCCTCATGTTCATTCAGGTGTAGGAGATGGCACAAAGCCTTTACCTCATCTTCGCCATATCGTGAATTGTCATTGTCCCACTTGTCAGGGTTAAGGACTGCCATTTGATTTATAAGTCTACTGTAAGTTTCTCTTCTGTTGGCTGTGACACTGGCCTGCACTCTGTTAGCTGCAGTTGTAAACAGTCTGTCTTTCAAACTTTCTGCCACTGCTTGAACAAACTGTGAAGAGTCAATGATGGGAGACCTGCCATCTCTTAACTGTACTCCTTTGAATTTCATCCCTTCCTTTTCCTGGCTTGCTTCAACTACATATTGTCCTGGGTATGAACTGAGACTTTCAATGCATTTGACATACATTGTCATGATCTCATGGGCCTTTGGGAGTTTGGTCTACCTGTTCTGAAGAAACTCTGACAAGTTCTTTAGCTCAGCCAGGACATCTGTTATCAGAGCAAGACTTTTTAGGAAATGTACAGAGCACAGCTTAGACAACAGACCTTGGAATTTAGCTCTCTCTCTGCTGTCCCTTGTCTTATCCTCTGATGCCTCATGGAAATGTTGTACCAATGCTGATAAGAATGCCATACTGCACTGACTGTCCTGTATGAAGAAGCAACCCAGCGGACACTGAAAACTCTTCCTATTCTTCTGAGTGTCATGTGCAAATTGTGCGCACATTCACTTAGTTCCCACATATTTTTTGGTGACTGGCTGTACAATGAGTACAGGCTGTCAAGGAAGGCCTGGAAGTCTTTTGTTTCCCCTGTTGCTTCTAATGCTTGGTCCACAGCAAGCTCCAGTCTGTGATTAAGGTAGTGCCACGGAACAATGTGTGGAAAATCATCTTGGAGCAACTTCCCAACACCTGACTTCACTCCCAGCATCACACTAGGCACATCACTGCAAAATCCAATAAAAACTTCTTGCAGCAATTCAGTGGTGAAGCCACGCTGGAACAAGCAGTTCATAACTTGTTCTTTTATATGAACTACGGATAGGCTTTGTAGCTCAACCAAATAATAATAATAATAATGAATTCAATTTATAACGCACTTTTCATTAATGAAAATCTCAAAGTGCTACAAGGTGCAACAGAATTAAATGTCAATAAAACAAATAATAAAACAAGTAAAATCAATAACAGTATCAACTAAGATCAAAAGTAGAATCATGAGGAGGTAGAGTATGCTCGGTTGAAAAGAAAGGTCTTCAAGCCGCTTCTAAGGGAAAATAAATGGGTTCCATCTCTCCATCAATGCTGGCTTTCAAAAATACAATTAATGTTGATTTGTTCCCTACACTGGTTGACTCATCAGCTAACACCGTGATTTTACACCTATTTTTTATGATTTTACTCAGGAGCCCCTTTTTCATCTGTGAAGACACATGGTCAATTATATCAACACAGACTGTTTTGCGGTGCAAAACACGACCCAAAGCAGCAGAATTAGCTTGCTGCAGCTCAATAAGACTGAAAGTCAGTAAATGGCTTGTTTTGTTTGGCCACATAATATGCTGTTCTGAACACCCTGGCAGTCGACTCCAATGCAGACTCCTGACTGGTTGCGTTCATGTTCAGAAGAATGTCTTCTTTTGCTGTCTGAAGAATCTTAATTGCTTCTGTGTGTGCTTGGGAGTTTCTGTGCTTATGAATTTTTTTTCGAAGTGATAAAAGCTGGGTAGCTCTTGAATTGCTATAAAATGGAGCTACATTTCCCTCAGCCCACTGACTGGCAATATTGACACCACGAGATGTCATGACACCTACATTTTGAATGTCATGGCATGGAGTGCATCCTAGTTTTCCATTTGTAGCATATAACCATTCATTTCTGCTTTTAAACTGGTTATATTGTTCCTGTGTCCAGATAGAAGGATAATCAGTAGACCTAGCATCATGACCTGTTTGTTCTGAAACGGCTTCCACTTCATCTTGCTGACGTGGCGTCTCCTCATCCCGACTCTCAAACTGCTCAAAATCTTCATCAGCTGTTTTTTATTTTATTTTGTGGTGTATCTTCTCAGCTTCGGCCTCCACTTTTCTTTTGAATAAAGACATTATTTTTCTCTGCATGCTGGTCAAGTTTTGATTTCATTTGAAAATGTTAACAATTTAGTTGTTTTTGCTGTTTTTATGTAAAGGTTTGTAAATGGTAAGGGATTTATTGTTCGTCCTGTCCCGATACAAGCGGAGGTTTTTAATAATAGTGCATCACCTTTGCAGAATGATCCAGTCTATTTAATCGAATGTACCAATCCCCATGGCAACCACTGTGTTTTGGAGATAAACGCACAAGGTCTCTCATGTAAATTAAATGAAATCTCTGGTCATAGAACAGGTGTTCTTGTGTTGTTGAAATTGAGCAGAATTAAATGAAATACAATTTCATCTCTCTTTGCTTTTACTTAGGATATTTTGTAACAATGTTGTAGCAGAGTACTTTTAAAGGATGGCAGTTGACAAAAGCTTCGAACTCCGAGCGGTGCAAAAGCTGGAGAATTGAGGATGTAGCATAACACGAACAGTTCAGAAACAATATGAAGAGAGAAAAAAGCTATTTATTAACTTATTAAGTCATGTTTTTGACTGTTCATTGTTAGAAAAACCAGACAGTCATGTCTGATCAGCGGGTGCAATCACAGCTGCGTGCACCTGCTGATTCTTTACAGCAGACAGCCACTCCCCTCTCTTGGGGGTACTGAGTACCCCCGCTAAATCTTTTAGGGGTACTCAGTACCCCCCGGTACCCCCTTACTTTCACCTCTGCCCATGCCCTTAATTCCCAAAGTTAAATGTCTCCCCAACATAAAATAAAATAAAAAAAGAACATTTTTTGTATCAGTCTCTTTAGTTTTTTATCTAATAACTTTATAACTTGAGCATGCATCAGGATGCTAATATAACTTTGTTTTTTGTTTTTTCTAACAAAACTCCATACATTTTCCGACAAAAATACAGTTCTAAACTTTAAACCCAATAACCCATGTGGACCCACATGCTATCTCACACCCACGCTGTCCGGTACCGATTTAAGTTTTTGTTGCAAGCCTGTTAATGCTGGGGTGCGCTGCTGCTGGTGAAAATCTTCTCCCCATTTAAAACGACATTAAAAACTCAGACCTGCTCGCTAAGCCAACATTTTCTCCGTTACGGATGCTTTGCGAGTCCAACTTTAACACACCTCCACCACACGGGTCGCTGAACAACTCCTCAGCCTCACTGGAGCATGTATCGCCATGTTGACACGTTCATTTTGCCTTCTTGGATCAGCCGCAGTTTTCCTCTACTCGGTAGCAGTTCCCCGTGCTCTTCACCTCCTTATTCTCCAACACACTTCTGCAGATGTCCTAATCGCAGTAACTTGTGCAGAAAAAAAACTTGCAGAACAGTTCAGTTCTTTCTCAAACGTCTCTCGGGGCACCTGTTAGCTGCCATCTCCATCATTTTTTTTTTTTTTCTTCTCTTTTTCTTTTCCCACTCCATGGTGAGTTCAGATGTCCCTCGTTATTTTTAATCCACTTTCATAACTAGGACATTCAGTTCAGTTTTTAGACTAATCAAATAATTAGTCAAACAAGAATACACTTATGTAAACACTCAAGTCACCTTCAGGAACACTGAGGCTTTCTACATTTCCCGGTTTTCCTCCCGTTAATTACAAAATTACTACCTGCTTGTATGCAATCGCTCAGATCATCCTTTTACAAAAACAATAATACAAGTCTCTCACTTATATACAGTATTTTATATACATAATACCAGCACTGTTGTAAATATTTTGTGAATATTCAAAACTTTAAATGCCTGGTTTTTAACCAGGGGCTACAATAATTTTTATGCATTTCAAAATTTTAATTGTCATAAAACAGCATTTTTCCTCAATAATGTTCCTGTCTGTTTTCCCACCCACACAAAACCTGGCTCAAATTACTCTCCAAGACCAGTCAGACGATGCAAACCTGCTTATTAGTCATTTTTATACATTTGTTAATTTTACATAATTTAATTTTTCATAAATCAGGGTTTTGTGCGCTTCATGCACAGACCTGTTCATTTGTTCAGCCATAACAGAAAACGCACGGAGAATTTCTTATAACGCAGCTTTCATGTTAAAAGCTATCGATCGGCTGACTAGGAGAAAACCGCTGCAGCCCGTTCGCTGCATCATGTCTATGGTCAGTATTGGAGACACAAAAGCAGTCAAGTCTGGTACATGTTTTAATAAAAGTTTTAAAATTCTTTCTGTCTGTAAATATGCATTTAAATACTGGGATCTCAGCAATCTTGGGTTCCCATGGGAGCAGGTGGTGAGGGCCTTACTCAACGGCCCAGAGTGGGTCAGATGAGGGTGGAGGCAGGTGTGGGTGTTTCACCTATCCCACCCACATTTTAATGTTGTCTGTACCGGGAGTTGAATCAGCGATCTTCCGATAACCACTCCCTATAATATTTACCAGTGGTGGTAATATTTACCAGTGGAGTGGTGGCGCAGAGGTTAAGAAGGTGAGCTTGTGATCGGAAGATCGCCGGTTCAAGCCCCGGTACCGACAACAGCAAAAAGATGTGGGTGGGACAGGTGAAGCGGTCACACCTGTCTCCACCCTCATCTGCCCCACTCTGGGCCCTTGAGCAAGGCCCTTAACCCACACCATCTGCTCCCCCGGGAACCCTAAATATCAGCTCTCTGCTCCACACAGAGAGCTGTGGTAGCCCGGTGGTCTGTGGTTGTGTCAGGAAGGGCATCCGGCGTAAAAACAATTGCCAAGTCTTCATGCGACTAGTTCGCTGTGGTGACCCCTAACGAAGGGAGAAGCCGAAAGAAAAAAAAAAAATTAAAAAAAAATAATAATAATATTTACCAGTAAATAATTTTTAAATAATTTCAGTTACAGAGGTGTTTGGCACTGTTCATTCCAGTGATTATGCTTACCGTATTTTCCGGAATATAGGTTGCAGCTTTTTATCATTTTTGCATGCCCTGCGACCTATATTCAGGTGAGACCTATTTATGGCTTTTTATAAAATAAGCTGATTTGTAATCATTTATTAACAAAAATTAAACTGAGACACACTCTTACAATAATGTCAGCTAACAAATATATTTTTTAGGTGTTTATCCTGCTAAAATTATTCATTTATTAAAGAAAAGTTCAGCTCAGACACATATTTGCTATAATTTTTATCAAACAAATAATTGTTTTTAAGTGTTAATCTTCTTAAAAGCCTTGCTGTGCGCTCCTGTGGCAGACATTTGCAGCAGAGCTAAACACGGTTCACATTTTGACGTAGGTGCGACCTATATGCAGGTGTGACCTATGTATGGATTTTCCCAATTCTTTGGCAATAATTGGACAATGCGTCCTATATTCAGGTGCGACCTATATTCCAGAAAATACAGATATTTATTGTGCTCATTTTGAAGGTATTCTGTTTGTAACAATAACCGTGTTTCCATCAAGGTTTCTTGATGCGCATTTTGAAGTATCGTATCAGAAAAGGTGAATGGAAACGGCACCATTCGAATTAACTTTCTCTAATTCGCAAAAAAGTTGATACGCTCACTTGAGGTGGTTTTTGGGTTTTTCGAAACAGAGCTGATGTGCAAAACGAGAGATGGAAACAGATTTGCCGACTCAGTTCTGACGTAGCGAACATTTATGTCATGTGACTGATCAGCTGTTTCCGATGTCTCCTCTGATGTACCATAACGCGCGGCAACATGGCTGGAAACAACGGATGTGTATGGACTGATAAAGAAACCAAAGCATTTCTCAGTCTCGTCTGTGAATAAAACATTACAGCTAGAAAAAAGACAGCGTCGTCTTGTGGCCATTGCTGCATACATTAAGATTACATGTCTTTCTCTTCGTCTCCGGACAACATGTAACATCGCTAAAACTAGTTGGCATGACAGAATAAATACAACTTGCCCGATAGCAACACATTCCTGAAATATTCTCTCCATTTTGCCGAGATGTGTGGTTCGGTTCCTGTTTTCAACCGCTACTTCCTGTTTACTGTAGACATGCGTAACGCTGACGTCTGACGTAATGCCGCTTTGCGTGGCCTGGTGGATTCGCTTCAAGCCAGTTGATGGAAACACTTCTGATTCGCATTAATTATTTACATTTTTGCGAATTTTCACAAATTCGCTCAAAATTTGAATTGAAAATAGATGGAAACACGGTTAATGAGTCAGACAGCAAAGCTCCATGAAGACTTGCAATGATGTTGCAGTCTGAGCGTGTGTTGAAAGCAAGCTATATTCTGTGAAACACCATCTGCTGGCTGATTCTTGTACTACAACAAGAAAACTGCCCACAGATGGAGCAGTCTGGGGGCACAGTTCCTGACTATGAATTTTGGATGCCCATGGCTAAATAAGTGGAACATCTTATTTATGTACACAATTATGATTTATCTTATACTTTGTTTTTAATGAATGCGGCTTAGAGACAGGAGCGTTCTAAAGCCCAACAATTATGGTAATTTGGTGCATTTTTGAAACAGCTTGACAAATCTCTGGAAAAAAACATGTAATATTGGATAATTTTCCTCGATTAATAAATGACCAAGTATAATGATTTTGTCTCATTTGTTTAACTGGGTTCTTTGTCTACTTTTAGGACTTGTGTGAAAATCTGATGTTGTTAGGTCATTTTTATGCAGAAATATAGGACGTTTTAAAGGCTTCACAAACTTTGAAGCACCACTGTATTTTTGAATATAAAATTATAATTGTGCCTGATGTTCATGTTTTCAGTGTTCCCTGCAGATGTTCAGCAGATGGTGCTGGTTAAAGAAGAAGCTCCTGAAGTACCGATGCTTGGTGTAGAAGACCAACAGGATCCAGATACCCTCAACATAAAGGAGGAAGAGGAAGAACTGTGGACCAGTCAAGAGGGAGAGCAGTTTTGTGTGAAAAATGAGACTGATGACACTGGGTTTGCATTCACTGCTGTTCCTTTGAAGAGTGAGGAAGATGAAGGGAAACCTCTGTTTTTACAGCTTCATCAGCACCAAGTAGAAGAGGAAGATCTTCCAACCAGCAGCTCAGTTGACCAGATGAAAGCAGCAGCTGGTGGAGAGGATTGTGGAGGAGCAGATAATACCAGGAACCCATATCTAAATACTTATGGAGATGATTGCAGCTCTTCAGAGACTGAAGTCAGTGAAGAAGATGATGATGATGATGGTGTAAATGACTCTGACTCTCAGCTAAAAGACTTATCAGACTCTGGGTCAGAACCTGAAGATGGTGACAAAGACTGGAAGGAGAGCAGAGCTCCTGAGTCAGGTGTACACACTGTCAAGAAGTCTTGCAGCTTCAGTGAGCATGGGAAACAATTTCACAAGACAAGTCAGTCAATGATGTCTTCAAGTTGTTTGGTTATCAAGGAATGTTTTAAAGTGAAGAAAACTGGAGGCTCAATCAAGAAAAAACAGTCAAGACAGAACTCATTTAGTTGTGAAGACTGTGGAAAAAGATTTAACATAAAGGGTAATCTAAAGAAACACATGATAGTCCACACAGGACAGAAACCATTTGCTTGTGATCTTTGTGGACAAAGATTTGGACATAAGTCACATTTAAACACACACATGATAGTCCACACAGGACAGAAAACATTTGCTTGTGATCTTTGTGGACAAAGGTTTGGACGCAAGTCACAATTAAACACACACATGCTAGTCCACACAGGACAGAAACCATTTACTTGTGTTCTTTGTGGACAAAGGTTTGGACAGAAGTCAACTTTAAGCACACACATGATAGCCCACACAGGACAGAAACGATTTGCTTGTGATGTTTGTGGACAAAGGTTTGGACATAAGTCAACTTTAAACACACACATGATAGTCCACACAGGACAGAAAGCATTTGCTTGTGATCTTTGTGGGCAAAGGTTTGGACATAAGTCAACTTTAAACAGACACATGGTAGTCCACACAGGACAGAAAACATTTGCTTGTGATCTTTGTGGACAAAGGTTTGGACGTAAGTCACAATTAAACACACACATGATAGTCCACACAGGACATAAACCATTTGCTTGTGATCTTTGTGGACAAATGTTTGGACGGAAGTCAACTTTAAACACACACATGATAGTCCATACAGGACAGAAACCATTAGCTTGTGATCTTTGTGGACAAAGGTTTGGATATAAGTCAACTTTAAAAAGACACATGAAAATCCACTCGGGAAAGAATCCATTTGCATGTGATGTTTGTGAACAAAGGTTTAGAGACAAATCAACTTTAAACAAACACATGATAGTCCATACAGGACCGAAACCATTTGCTTGTGATGTTTGTGGACAAATGTTTGGACAGAAGTCGACTTTAAACACTCACATGATAGTCCATACAGGACATAAACCATTTGCTTGTGATATTTGTGGACAAATGTTTGGACATAAGTCAACTTTAAACAGGCATATGAGAATTCACTCAGGACAGAAACCATTTGCTTGTGGTGTTTGTGGACAAAGGTTTAGAGACAAATCAACTTTAAACAAACACATGATAGTCCATACTATCAACCAAATTTGAATAAGCTACTGGGACGCAACAATACTGATAATTTCAAAAATGTACAGCTTCAGGTAAATGGTGCACTGACAGATGACTTAAGCAAAATTGTTAATATGTTTAATTCATTTTTTATTAGTTCAATTGAAGAATTAACAATGCATCTCAAACACCCTGACATCCCACATAAATCTCAAGATGTCAATAAACCAGTATTTAGTATACAAGAAATCTCTGTCACTGAGGTTATAAAAACTATATCATCTCTAAAAGGCTCAAAGGCTAGAGACATATTTGGCCTGACAAGTCATTTTTTTAAGCTTCATAAAGAAGCACTTGCAAGTCCAATTGCACATATAATTAACCAATCGATTAAATACGGAGTAGTGCCATCCACATGGAAAATTGCCAGGGTTACCCCAGTGTTTAAGACAGGAGACAAAACAAAACCAGAGAATTATCGTCCTATAAGTATTTTGCCAATCATTTCGAAAATTGCAGAGAAATGGGTTGCTCTGCAGTTAACAGAGCATTTAAATGAAAGCCCAACTTCTCTCCATCCCATGCAATTCGGGTTTAGGAAGTATCACTCTACAGAGACAGCCACCTGTTACCTTCTGGAAAATCTAAAACAGCTTCTAGATCAGGGTGGCTTTGTGGGTGCTGTGTTCCTTGACCTGAAACGTGCTTTTGACACAATCAACCACAACATTCTTCTTGCTAAACTAACTCATTTTAATTTCTCTAATAGTGCCCTCTGCTGGATGAAATCATATCTGTCTGATAGAAAACAAGCAGTACAAATAGAAAACTCACAATCTACCTTTCTTACCTGCTCAGCTGGAGTCCCACAGGGCTCAATACTGGGACCAATCTTATTTAGCCTATATGTTAATGATTTGCCAAATGTTTGCAAAACTGTAAAAATGCAATTATATGCAGATGATACTGTATTGTATGTTCATGGAAAAACAAAAAATGAAGCTGCTGCTGTGCTTTCTAGTGCCATGATCCCGGTGTCTCACTGGCTCCAGGACTCTTGTTTACATCTCAACACTAAAAAAACAGTCTGTATGTTTTTCTCTCGGCTGCCACCAGATGATGGGCATCCATCTGTGTTGGTCAATGGCGAGACATTAGATGTGGTTGAACAATTTAAATACCTCGGAGTCATTTTTGATTCTAATCTAAATTTCAAGCAACATGTAAAGAGAATTTCACATATAATTAAACTTAATCTGGCAAACTTCAAACATATAAGACCTTCTCTGACAACAGAATCAGCAAAGGCTTACATGCATGCCATGATCTTCAGCCATATAGCCTATTGTTATACTACATGGTCTCACACTTCAGAGATCGTCATGAAGCCCCTAAAGTCTCTTTTTAAGAAAACACTGAAAATTTTTGACAAAAAGCCAATACAGTATCATTACTGCAACATCATAAATAAGTACAACATTTTGGATTTTAATAGCTATCAGATTTTTATGGACGTTTGCCTGATTTTTAAAGTTTTAAATGGACTTGCTCCTCCTCCTTTAATATATTTTATAAGTAAAAAAACAAGTACAGTAAACACAAGAGCACTGACCAGAGGAGATTGTGATGTGCAGCGGCGCAGGACTAAATTTGGCCAAATGGTGGTGTCCATCAGAGGCACACAGTCATGGAACACACTGCCAGTTTCCATCAGGAACTGTGGCACCTACTCCAGCTTTAAAAAATCTCTGAAACTTTGGCTGAAAACTAATCAGAAGTGCACTCATGTGTAGATTACTTTGTCTATTCTTATGGCATCATATTTTTATTGTAATTTTATGTTGTGTTATGTGCTATAGGTGATGTTTGTATTTTTCTCCGCTCTTTTGTTTTATGGGACGTTTCTTATTCTTACCTGCCTTAGGACAACGGATGCAAATTAGCTATTGTGCTAACTCCGGCATATTTACATTGATGCTAACTGCTGTTATGTTGATTAATATGCATTGTCCTAACTTAAATAAATAAATAAATGAAATGAAAAAATACCGGACAGAAACCATTTGCTTGTGATCTTTGCGGGAAAATGTTCGTACAGAAGTCACATTTAAACACACACATGATAATCCACACAGGACAGAAACCATTTGCTTGTGATTTTTGTGGACAAAAGTTTGGACATAAGTCACATTTAAACACGCACATGAAAATCCACACCGGACAGAAACCATTTGCTTGTGATCTTTGTGATCAAAAGTTTAGACAGAAGTCACATTTAAACAGGCACATGAGAATCCACACCAGATGAAAGCAGTTAAGCTTTGAAAAATAACCCTTGTTTTGTATTTTTTTATATCATATATCATAAAAAACACATTATTTTCAGTATATCCTTGTAACTTTCTTACCAAACTTGCAATTTTTATATTTGTCAAGTAGATGGTGCTTCACTCTTTTATAAGAGACCTTCTGTAAAAGTCTAGTTCAACTAACACCAGAAGAGGTACGGCTAGAGTCGCTGTTGAGTCCTGCCTCCATGCTGGTTGACAAGTGCAAACGAGCTTCAAACAGCTAAGTGCACAGTAAACTGTTAAAATGCGCTGCAAACGGGCATGATGCAAACAAAAAATGCAATAGAAAATATCTGCAATCACAGAAAATACATGAAGAAACACAATCAAAAAAATGCAAAGGAAAAATGCTGCAAATACCAAAAAAAACACACACACACACAAAAAACAAAAACAACTACAAATAAGAAGCAAACTCCAAAAAATGGAAGTTCAACATACCACTAGCTGGTGCTTGACCACCAAATCAAGTAGAACCAGACCCCCTGTAAATGCATTTTAGCTGAGGGCCACTTTCTAAAGTTATAATACTTTCATAGTATGCAAGGTTATATAAAATGTCTCGAGTAAAGAGAGCAGTGGTGGGCATCCGACAGCTAGGGAGCGCTAATGCGCTAATCCGCTTATAGCATAGCTAAATAATCTGTTAGCTTTACAGCGGATTGACTAAGTTTTATAATTCATAAGCGGATTTGTGCTATTTTTATTTAAAATGCAGTACCGCTAATAACTAATTATCTATCAGTAAAAACGAAATAACGTATTTACGAGCTCGGACGACAGCTAACAGACTATATCCTGTCAGCGCCGGATGTGGTCCGTGACAAAAAAGCGTCCCCCTCAGTCTCTTGGTGTGTGCTCTCTCTATAGCAGTTAGCAGCCAGTGTGTTACTCTGCAGCCTTATTGCTTGTTTTCGAAGAGTCAGACGAAGACTTTTTAACATGGAGGGTGAACTTGTGGATGTTTCTCAGCGGCCTACGCGACGCGTCTGGATTTAAAAAAGAATTTCGCCACATTAGCACTCTTCAAAATGGCGTCCGCGACGGCCAAAGAAGCCAGGATTTTACAACAAAACACGGTAAAACAATTATTTCTTTGCTGAGAAAAAATATATTTCATAGCTGACGTTATAGCACAAGTTTTTCTGAGCTTGAGAGTTTCACGAAATGGTCAAATCTGCTGGATTTAAAAAAGTAGTTCACCATTAGCACTCTTCAAAATGGCGTCCGCGACGGCCACAGAAATTAAGAACATAAAATAGCTGACAGGGCAGCAAACTTACATACTCAGGGAATCACAAGGAACTCAGGAGACAGAGGCAACAGGAGACAATGCCAGGACAACGATAAACACAGAGATACAGACTTATTTTTGATTTGATTTGATGTTTATTCATTCATTTTAAAAGAACAATACAAAACAGTTTCATCAGATACAAGGATGAATAGACTTTTAGCTGAATGGATGGATGGATAGACAGTTAGCTGAATGGATGGATGGATGAATAGACAGTTAGCTGAATGATGGATGAATAGACAGCTGAATGGCTGGATAGATGGATGAATAGACAGTTAGCTGAATGGATGGATGAATAGACAGTTAGCTGAATGGATGGATGGATAGACAGTTAGCTGGATGGCTGGATGGATGGGGATGGATGAATAGACAGCTGAATGGATGGATGAATAGACAGTTAGCTGAATGGCTGGATGAATAGACAGTTATCTTAATGGATGGATGAATAGACAGTTAGCTGAATGGATGGATGAATAGACAGTTAGCTGAATGGATGGATGAATAGACAGTTAGCTGGATGGATGGATGGATGAATAGACAGTTAGCTGAATGGATGGATGAATAGACAGTTAGCTGGATGGCTGGATGGATGATCTTTAACAAGTTCTAAAATCATTAAAATTTAACCTCAGCTTGTGCCTCTGACCCAACAGAACCTCCTTCAGCAGCAGAACCCTCTGTGGTTCTCTGCAGGACTTCATCAGTCTCTCTCCTGGTTCTGGAGGAGTTCTGACCCACTCTTCTTTCCATTGTTGCTTCAGTTCTTTGAGGTTTCTGCTCAGCTCTCTGAAGGTCCCACCTTCAGGTTCAGGTTCTGGACTCTGACTGGGCCGTTGATTTGATTTGATGTTTATTCATTCATTTTAAAAGAACAATACAAAACAGTTTCATCAGATACAAGAATACAAGTAGGATAAAATGAAAGGAGCAGAAAGAAGATGAAATCTTATTATATCTGCCCCTTATTTCACAGTTTGTTCAACCAATGATAACCTTCAAACTACATCACAAAATGAATAACTACTTAATTTATCTAACTGTAATACACAAACTACATCACAAAATGAATAACTCTACTTAATTTTTCTAACTGTAATACACAAACACACTAAGCTACATCATAAGTACAACATAAGTGTAATACACAAACACACTAAGCTACATCATAAGTACAACATAAGTGTAATACACAAACACACTAAGCTACATCATATATAGTTTTTGAGCAAGTCCTTTTTGACCTTTTTCTTAAATGTATACATTGATTTTGCATTTTTAACATCACTCTCCAGAACATTCCACAATCCAACTCCCTGAATTGAGGTAGACCGTCCCTTTAAGCTGGTTCTGAATTGTGGTTTGATGAATATCTGTCCCTTTAAGATTGTAATAACTTTGTCTAAATTTCTTTGGATATTTAAAGGTAATGTGTTATTATGAGCCCTATACATAACTGATAAAATACTATATTCTACCAATTCCTGGAATTTCAATAAATTTAGCTGAAGAAACAAGGTGTTTGATGGGTGACTGAAATGTTTTCTGGTGATTACTCTTACAGCTCTCTTTTGTAAAATAAAAACAGGCTTTGTAATTGTTTTGCACGCTTTTCCCCAAACCTCAATACAATAGATTAAATGTGGAACAATGATTGTGTTATACAACATATTAGGGGTGGGCGATATGGCTTAAAAATTATATCGTGATTTTTCAGAGTATTGTCACGATAACGATAAATTTCGTGATATAACCTAAAAAAAAAAATCAAATGTATTTATTTGACAAAATTAACTTAACATGTTGCTTTGCAGTATTATATAAAATTTTTAAAAACAACAAGGGGTAATTTTACTGAAATTACTTTATTTAGTAAAGTATTTAGTCTCCAAGTAAAACTACACCTGCACTTTAGTTTTTGTGGTGGTTTTTTTATCTATATTTTGTGCAGACTTTTTCCAATCTAAATAACAATCATTTTTAAAGTGCAGGTGTAGTTTCCTAAAACAACTAGCCTAAATAAAATGAAGTTTGTGTCATTCCTCTGATTCATTTTTTTAACTGATCTGTCTCTGATGGAGTTGTAATGTATACAGCAGTGTTGTGCATGTATATTACAGAGTGCCAGTGAACGCACCGCGAGTGAGAGCGTGACGTAGGCGCGCAGGTTCGGGTGTGAAAGAAAGTCAGAGAACGGAGCGGTGGAGGATCATGCAGTCTGTTAAGTGTATTTGTGCAGCTTAAACAATAAAGCAACGTCTGCTACAAACCAGCAAGGTTATTGAGCGTGCAGAGAAACATCACAGGAGTGACTGTGGAGCCGCGCGTGTTTGTAACACAGTTTACAGCGAGGACACGGCTGCTCAGAGCGGAGCGGGGGGGGGGACAGCTGTCTATGCCTGCAGAGCAGGGGGGGAGAGAAGCTGAGACGCGCGCGTTGTTTTTAACATTTTAGCAGTAACTAATTAGCGTTTTACACCAGTACAGACTGTTGGAGGGGATGTGCGCAGTTGTTTAAAGCGCTCGGGTGTTAAGGGGCGGGGCGCCCTGACGTATTACGTCATGAAATTAGCATATCATGATATAAGATTTTTGCCCGGGCAAGCTTTTTATACCGGTATTACCGGTAACGATATGATATGGCCCAGCCCTACAACATATACAGAGCTTTATCAATTAAAAAATCCCTGACTTTATATACAGGTACATGAACACACAGCATGACAATCACAAACACCTGGACAACAAAATGGAGGAGATAAGCAAGACAATTAACAGAGAGACCAGGGAGTGTAGGGATGGGGACCCACCACCTGAGAGCAACATGCTTACAACTGTTATCTTGAAGTTCTAGGGTGTAGAGAGCCACAGAAACGGTTATGGTAGGCCGGATTTGGCCCACGGGCCTTGAGTTTGACACATGCGATCTAGTGGTACTAAAAGTAACAAAAGAAGAAGAAAAAAAAACAGCCAAATATGTCAGCAGTTTAGCTAACAGACTTTGGAATGGGTACATTTTGTCCTTGTCAAACCTGTTGAAGAGAACCAAACTAAATACTCTGAAACTCAAACAACTTACTGTATAACAGTTCATGCACCGCTAGTTGGCAGTGTAGTGCAAATATTGCATAACTTGCTGGCTTGTTGAATTTAATTAGCGGATTAGAATTAGCTTCCCCTAATTTTCATAAGACATTAGTGCTTTTGAAATTGCGGACCTAAATAAATTAATTAGTGCTTTAGAAATAGCGGAACTAATTTTTGGATTAGCGTTGCCCACCACTGAAAGAGAGGTTTTGGTAATGTAATGCCTGGTACCCACTGCCCCCGGTTTCGGGCGGCTGAAGCGGCCGGTTTACATTCAAAGTCTATTGAGGAGACGCGTTGAGTCACGGCAAACCAGGAAGCGGCGCGATTCGAGTGATCGAAGCGGCGCGGCGGCAGCCTGCACACGCACGCGCGCGTCGGCGTCGAACTGCCAACGCCATAAAATTCCATCTCTGGAGGCTCGACGCGTCCAGCAAACAGTGGGGAGAGCCTCTGCTATCTGATTACACAACCACAACGGGACTTTTTTTTTACTTTTTAAACTTACCGGATCCAGCCTCCATGAATTGGACCCAAACTCCGGTAAGAAACGTGGCATTTTTACAGTTGCTGCTGACAGGCTGCTGTCCTCTCCAGTGTAGATCACCCCAAACAAAAAAAAAAGTTTTAATCTCATCGAAGACCGTCGGAGGTGCAGTTAACACAACAACTGAACCCGGAAAACGAGCTACACCTCCTCCCTCTGCTACCCCCTAGTGTACGTCATCAGACGGCCTTCAGTGGCAGTGGGACCCTGTCAAACGGCCAAAAGGGGGCGGCAGGCGCGTTTCGAGTTGTGCAGTGGGGACCAGGCATAAGGAAACAAAAAGTAGTTATTGTAAGGCAGAAAACTAAACACTGGCAAGACAATGGCTTTAAATCATGTAATTTACTATTTCATAGGAAAACCAAACACGTATTGAGACTAAAATGAAAAAGAAGGCATTAGATAATCTTGTCATAATATGAAATTTGGAATTGGAGGTAAGTTTATCAAAATGAGCAATAAGTCCAGCTAAAATGATCTGGCACATTTCTAAGATCTGCCAATGTAAAGTAGAAATACTCCCAATAATTGTAGTGTATAGCATATGTGCAAATTTGTCGCTTTTTGACAAAGTTTGCCAATTTCAAACTACAATATAATTTATGTGAATCATCTTAGCCACATACAGTATGTCAAAGTCCCGGCCCGCGGGAATTAATTATTTATGGCCCCCTGGATGATATTTACCGTATTCTCCGGCGTATAAGTCGCACCTTTTTGCCTACATTTCTAAGCCCTGCGACTTATAGGCCGGTGCGACTTATACGTCAATTTTTCCAATATTTTGGTCATAATTTGACTTTGGTCAAAAACTCCAAAAATGGTGCAGTACCAGTTTCGGCCGCTATGGGCGCTAAGAAACCCTTTACAGTACCTACACTGTTGACATCTGCCTGGTCCAAAAATGGTGCAGTGACACAGAAGATGAAGACTTCAATGGTTTTGAATAAATAAATAAAAACCATAAAATAAATACAGTATCTGTTTCTGTCATCATTTTAAACTGAGACACGTTTTTTACTGTAATGTCAGCTAATAAAAATATATTTTTATGTGTTTATCTTTAAAGATAAATGATGAAAGACACAAAATATACAAAAATTATGTTCATTTATTAATGAAAAGTTCAACTAAGACACATCAAACAAAATACTGTAGTTTTTATGTGATAATCTTGTCAAAAGTCCTTCCAAACAATTTGGCAGCCAGTCCAAAATAATGTTCATTTATTAATGAAAAGTTCAACTAAGACACATCAAACAAAATACTGTAGTTTTTATGTGATAATCTTGTCAAAAGTCCTTCCAAACAATTTGGCAGCCAGTCCATTTTGGGCAAAACACCAGTTCACGTGAGGTGCGACCTATAGGCCGGTGCGACTTATAGGCCGATGCGACTTATACGTTGATTTTTCCATTTAATTGGGCATAATTAGGTTGGTGCGACTTATACTCCGGTGCGACTTATACGCTGACGAATACGGTAATTACTATTAGAACCGGCCCGCAGGCCACAGCCGCCCGTTGGTTGTTTTGCACGCACCAACACTACATTCCCCACAATGCAACGGTAGTAGGGGTGGGGCCGATCCGGAGTTGTGTCTCATGAACCCAGAGTAATAAGACCCGCCTCACGTCACATTCAGGAAATCCATTTCATAGTTTGCGGCCAGCTACAGCGTGCGGACTGAGTGAGTAGCTAACAGCTAGCCAACTTTTCATCGTAACATGTCCGCTGTGTGGAAGTATTTTACAATAAACACTGCAAGACAGCAACGTGCAATGTCTGCAGAGCCTTAGCGCCACATTAAACTGCGGTCAAGTTAGTTTGACGTTGGACATTTGAGCTCTGGGGCTTCAGTGGGACGCCACTCTCACTGAACCGAAACAGGGAGACCGACCGCGGCCAGCTGCGGCCAGTCCGACCCGCTGTCTGACCGTCTCGTAGGAGGGACAGGCTGAGAGCGGCTGACCGAAATCAGAGCGCCCGCCCCGGATTGAACAAGAAAAACACACCGCTGAAGCCACGGAGCTCAAATTTTCACCGAGAAGTTGCTAAACTTAATCATAATTAATGACCAACAGCTATCAGCTGTAGAAAATGAAGGATTTTGCAACTTGATTTTGCAACTTGATACTTGCAGCCAACAGTAAACAATCATAAAAAAGCATATTAATTAAAAATCACAAGAAAACTGTAGTAAAAAACAAAACGAAACATAAACAGCTACATTATAAAACAATGTAAAATACTAAAAGCAGGAACATGCCTGTGTTGATTTATGCCAAAAACTTAACAGATGTAAAGCTATTAATATTTTATTTAATTCATTTATTCATTCATTTAAAAGAGACAAAATGAAACAAATACATCAAAAAGAAAACATTGAATGAAAAGAGTGCAGAAAGAAGAAAAAAATCTCATATCACCCCCTTATAATAAACATTGAACCAGTCCGGCCCTTGGATTGTAGCAAATTTGTTTTTTTGACCCTCGGTGTATTTGACTTTGACACCCCTGATCGATAGAAACTGGTGGCACCAAGGTAGGAAGGAACCTGTAAACCTGTTTTGTTTAAATAATTACATGCTGATTGACAAAACTGACAAAAAAGTGTGTGTGTGTGGGGGGGGGGGTCTCTTTTTTTTGGCACAGTGTAATTTGTGTTGTGAAGGCTGCATGATGCCAGGTCATTTTTTTGTTATGAGTACCGGTAGGTCTATCACTAAAACGGTAAAAAGCCCCCCTAAATTCACTGTTGGTGGTTATTAAAATTGTACCTGTTCATTGGGTAAAGTTAATATTTTTTAAACATGCAGTTGTCACCATTGCTTGGCACAATGGCATGTTGTTTTGTGTTACAGATAAAACTACTGGTAAATAAAAATTAAAATAAAAGTTAAGTGCACTCCTAAAGTAATTGTTTGTGGTCAATTGTGTTACATTAATTTCATTATCTTTGCCATAGGATTGAGTTTTAAAATGATTAGTAAATGGACTACCGTAGTTGAATGCAGAGGCGGCCGCCACTAGAGGGCGCTAGGGGCGCCGCTCCTCCTTGGAACTGCAGAACTGCAGCTCTTCTTCTTCACCATTTGAAGCATAGATATAATAAACACTAGATAAGACAGCCCCGCTGTTGGCCAATGGAGACCGACATCGTCAGACGGCGGCCATCTTGGGACAGACAGAACGCCCACTCTTAACATGAATGTGAATGGTGCATTCACTATTAAAATAACCATAACTTGCTTAATTTCCATCCGATTTTAAAACGGTTTGGTTTGTTATAAATGTGAGAGATGTTGTTATAATATGGTATACTTAAGATGGACGTTCACATGAAAATAACGTTATGTAGACACTGTATTGCACTAGCAGTATACACAATAAGATTATATTTACATCTATTTCTAAATACATGTTTATTTCCAGCGAAATTAACTGACATATGTTACAATGCTAATAAATATTTAATACTATTTCATCATAAATAGTATTATTATTGGTGATATGAAATTAATTTATGCCAATTTTTTTCCCTACACATTTAAATATTATGTAATATTAAATACATTATTACACCAACCTTGGTCAATATGTGTAGTTTATTCTTTTTAGATACATGAAAAGATTTAATAATTGAGAAATATAAATAAACAAACAAATAAACAAAAATAAACATCTGATAGTGTGACATCTGATAGTGTGACAAGACTCTCACTCCCTCGGTGCAACAGTAACTATTTAAACATTAAAACACTGAAACATATAATAATAGACATAAGCATAAAATAGTAAAACTTTAACACTGTCCTGAGTTTTTGCATAGTGGTATAAGAGTATGAAAATTTACACCAACTCTAAAAACTAAAGCACTAAACATTTAATGAACATAATACTGTTCTGAGTTTTTGCATACTAGTACAAAAAGTAAAAAAGTATAAAAAGTATAACTATAAAATAAACCTCAGAGGCAATGTCAGCTTCATTTATCCGATCTCCCATGTCCACAAATCCAGACATTGTTTGTGTCTGAGGATCATATTGAACATGCTTTTTGATGGCCATGGCATCCAGCATCAAAGAGACACATCCGTATTTGGCCTCATCTGCTTTGCGACGTTGCTCCAGCATGTCCAACATCATTTTATTTAGACCAGGTTTGGCATCAACAGAGCTCAGCCACCTTAGTAAAATAAAAAAGTAAAAATTTAACCATACAATCATTTAAACACTAAGCATCCCTACTGAAAACACTTGGCATCCCAAAAATAGATGCCATTGCACTAAAAAGTTAAAAATGTAAGCCTTTTTCAGCAAGTTCTACAATTCATGGTAACACAATATGTAGCGCTTAAGTTTCTCCAAGTGATTTAGTTTACAGTCAAACATAATGAAGAATACCTTTGCAATGATCTCGGATGTGGGAGGCAAATATGCAGAGTGTCTCTCAGATAGTGATATGCCTTTGGCCCATGCAAATGGAGCGTAAGGGCAAACTCTCTCTGGGCCTTGGTGTACTTGCTGCCCTGCCTCGACAACAGTTGAACTGGAAGATCTGAAAAACAGTTAAGAGTGATTTAGTGGGTGTCATTTCACCAAAGAACATAAAATACCCTATATACTATGTATTCAATGTAATATTTTTAATTTACCCGAGTAGCATTCAAGCTTGTCTTTTAGCTCTTCATTGATGAGATTTTTCTCCTTCAGTTCCTCTAGAAGAGACAGCATGCTTTTCTTGGCCCTCCTTTCTCTTGCCAAGGCATTCGATTTCTCCCTCTGCAATTTCCTCACTCTAGCTGAGGCTTCATTAAGTTTGGCATATATAGCCTTGGGGCAAGGAGGCAGTGAATACGGGTGGTCAGTGGCCTGCCGCTTGCAGCACTTTCGCCTCTTTGCAGTGGCTTCCAGTTGCTTTGCAAAAATATACAAATATATAAATAATATTAATGTGGAATTTAACAGTTTAAAAAAAAATAATTATTCACTTATCAATTGTGTGAATCAATTAATACTCACAACATCAGACTGAGCTTTATCCTGAGACAGGTCCATTGCCAGGTTGTCTTCTATTCTTCTAGAGGTGTTTGAGCCTCTTGTTTTTACAAGCTAAAATAAACAAAAGTAGAGTGTCTAAAATGTGCTATGTAAAGAACAACACATTGTTTATTGCTAAATTTGCAGAAAGAAATACTAAACTGTGACATTTAACCACATATTTATATATACAGTAGTTTATAGACATATCAATCTTATACATCTTGAAATCTTGTAGGTCGATGATACATACCTTTTGAAGATGCGATGGAAAATTGAAAAGTGTTGGAACAACACTATCTTTTAATCTAACAGTCTGCCCTGTCCGATCGAAGTCCTCAGAACTGAAGTGATCACTGCAGAGCAGTGTCCTGTCCAGGGCAACAAAACCCTCTCTTCTCAGGGCAACTTCCCACTGCCGCCTCCTCTCTCTGGTTTTGGGAAACCTTAAAAACATGAAGAAGATGGTCATTATTTTCCACACTTCCTTTCTTTACCTTTGAATTATAGTAATGACAATTATACACATATATCATACTTTTGGTGTGCTTGCATTTACTTTTGGTACAATAAAACAGCTATTAAAAATTGTGTCCAAAAGAAACACTAAATCATACATCATAATTTATATAAAGATACTTTTACAAGCCGTATACCATACCATACCATTTTATTTATAGAGCACTTAAAACAACAACAAGGTCAACCAAAGTGCTGTAAATATATATTATGTCATTATTATGTAAATATATATTATGTATAATATTATGTCAATAATATTATCTCACATTTTGGTGTGTAGCATGACCAATAATGTGCACTGATCCAAAATATAACTATGATTATTCTAATTAAAGTAATAATACTGTCACAGAGTCTTACTTGTGAAATGTGATCCCAAGGTTTCTTGTTTTGATGTTACGCCTATTGGAGCATCCATAGGCTGCACAAAAGTCAGGCATCTTGTCAAAGAGTATTTCTGTAAAACACAAAGCAGTAATTAGTGTTGAACATACCAAACCGCTTGGAAATCATGTGCAGCTTTAGTTCAGTTAAAAACAAAGAGCTCCTAGTGATCTAAGAATGCTGGGGAAATATTTGGAATACTGTACTAGCTAGCCCTTAATCAAAGGCTCTTGTTAATAGTATGCTAATAAATACAATCATGATCAAGATAGTCATTTACAGTAGTTTGTAATAAAATAGTTATTGGTGTAATAAAAACAGATTCTAGATTCTCGATGAGTGTGACACCCAAAACATGAATAAAACGTTTTAAAAAAGACAAAAGTGCTGTCTGACTACCAAAGAAATCATAGCCACGTTAATAACGTTTTTAAAAAGATAAACCGTTTGTAAATCCGTCAAGATTACAGCGAGTTAAGAGTATTTTTGTTTGTGTAAACCCCTCACCTCCATTCAGTTTCAACAGCTGCAGCTAATGTTGCTGTCTGTCGCAAGATGGCTGCCACGTGACGACGCCGGAGACTCCGCCTCAGCTTATCTAGTGTTTATTATATCTATGATTTGAAGATTTTTTTTTTATTTTTTTTTTATAAAAGTGAAATAATAAAATAAAAATATTTCAAAATGCATGCATATATGTTTTTAGTTGTGTAGGATAAATATTTTATGAGTAATGATTGTTTGTTTCAAAAAACGTTTTCTGATTGTGAGTGACGTACTTCCGGTTTCCCTGCTCGGCGCCGCCTGGGGGCTTTTCCCATGAATCTAATTATAACTAGCGGCCGCTAGCGGTCGTAGCTTATGTCCCATCTGTACAAAACTTTTGGATTGTACAGGTCGCATTTTCCGCCGCCCTCGAGCCTGGACTCGTCTCTTATCGCCACGGATCGCCAGCGCTTCCGGTTCGAGCCAGGAGGGAGGGGGGAGCGGGGGATTCTCTCTGTTTACACCTTCAGAGCTGACACACGCAACTAGCGACGTTGAACAGCAGTAATTATTAATGGTGCCTTTCTACACAGGTAAGCAAGTAATATTAAGTGAGTTTAATGAATCGCTACATGAGCAAAGTTTGAGCTGATCTCTGTGTGCGTGACGTGGTGTGTTGTGTTGCGGTCAGTCAACAGTACAGCAAGGGCTTGCTGTCTCTCCAACAGTAGCTAGCTACAAGCTGTGCTTATCTGTGGTGTATTGTACAACATTATAAAAGTTGCTAGTTATTATAAACCCGAATGTCTGAAGACGACTCCTGTCTGTCCATCTTCAGCTCATGTCATGAACTGTTTTACTCCTCAGTGTCTGTGTTAAAGGTTCAGTATGTAACATTTTTTATAAACATATTTCTTCACTCTGCCACATCTCCTGACAGTAGCTACAAGACAGATGCTTAAACTGCTAAACTTCAGCAAAAAGAGGAAAATATTGATGAGTAGCAAAACACTAAAAGTAGCAATTTTTTTGCTGAAAGTATCAAAATGCTAGTTAAAAGCAGTGGTGGACTGGAGAAAGTACTCAAACACTGTACTTAAGTAAAAGTACAAATAAACAGACAAAAATGTACTCTAGTGTAAGTAGAAGTACCACATTAATGTTTTTACTTAAGTAAAAGTAAAGAAGTATTTGCTTTTAAAAATACTTAAAGTATTAAAGTAAAAGTACTTGCTGAATGTATTACCTAATGCAATGGCCTACAGTATCATTAAGTGTGCGTACTGTATGTATATTTTCTGTAATACTTTAAAAGTGTTGTTCCAGTTTAAAGAACAATGCTGCAGATAGTGCATGATTTTATTGAGTGACACCGTTCACACTTGGGCTTGTGATTCTGTGTGCGTCAGAATTTCAGGGATGACCTGCAGGTTAAATGTCATTAAATAAAATAAGAAAGAGGAATGATTATACCTCTGAATTTTTTTATTTAACACAAAATAAAACCAGTAAAAACATTGAAGTAAAAGTTGTCTGATGAAAAAAGGAGCATTAGACCTAACAAAGGAATAGACATTGATCACTTCAACTCCAGTTTGTCATCAATGGGAGAGAGAATCTGTCCTGCTGTACTGAATAGTCTTTCAATAATCTTTCAATATTTTTTTAATAAGGCCATGGGTGGTGCATATCTTCTAGCTGATTCTCCACGGTGGAATCCATTGTGGGTGAGAACTGGTCCCAGGACCAAGATGGAAACGAGGACTGGAAACACAACAAAAAACAAGGTAAGTGTCTCTCAAAGTACTGTACTCACAAACTGGCTAGAAGCATAAATACCATGAGTAGGCATCAATGCTCCAGCGAAGAGTATGACTTGACTGCAGCCTTAAGTATAGGTAGAGCTCATCAGGTGGATCACAGTAAAATAAATCATTTTTCTTCCCCATAAATCAGTTATTTAAAATCTAATCTGGAATCATTCCTCCTTGTTAGACTTGAGTTGACCTGTTTAAGTTGGGCCCAAATTTGTTATTATCTTTTGATTTATTTTTCATTGAAATTGTAATGATTTCAGTAAACCCAGATTGGTACGAGACCCGGAACGAGACAAGACTCCACAAGATAGAAAATTAAACAGTGTTTATTTTGTGCAGGTGACTATTTACAGGTGATCCTCTGGAGCTCCTGAGAAACAAACAGGATGTCAGAGAGTCAGAGAGAGTCAGAGAGTCTTTATTGTCATTTGCACCGCATGTGGTACATGAGATGAAAACGAGATTATGTACACGAGGTCCCAGTTACATCCAACAACAATGAAAGAGAAAAACAGTAATAACATCTAGAACTAACTAAGAAAAACATCAACTAGTAATACACTAAGCCTAATATAGTGGGAATAAACAGCAGCACGAACATGAGTTTGTATGAGCAGATGGTCACAGATGAATACAGCAACAAGAAAACAGATCAGCATCAGCATGATGTGATATTTTGCAGT
Organism: Garcialebias charrua; assembly: GCA_038048925.1. NCBI lineage: Eukaryota > Metazoa > Chordata > Actinopteri > Cyprinodontiformes > Rivulidae > Garcialebias > Garcialebias charrua. The sequence continues at coordinate 25,717 of JBBPBX010013663.1, forward strand.
GTTTATTTTTTATTTTATTTTTATTTATTCATGAGTCAAACAGATGGATTGGAATAAGAGTGGTCCTTTGATTATTCGTGATGTTTTTCCTCGTACAGGTTGGATGGTTTGAGTAGAGCGTGAGAGTGAATCCAAGTGAGTCCAGAGGATGGTGAACCAGTTCCACTCCACAGATGGATGGCTTGGAGGATCAGGCACGAGGACCAGGAACTGAACCCAAGGCGAGCCAGAACAGAAAGGGATCCACATACACAGGAGAACTGGAGGCACAGAGAACAAGGTTAGAAACTCTTTTTGAGGAAACAAACAGGCTGAGAGCATAAATACCATAAATAGCTCAATGCCCCAGCGAAGAGTAGAACTTGACTGCAGCCTTATATAGTTGAAGGTCTCTTCAGGGAGATGACCGGCAGCTGTGGTAATTGGCAGCCATCTTGAGTAGGAGCTGCAGCCAGTAGAACTCTCACAGAAATTTAATTATTTGTTAGTTTATTTTTGGAACTATTAAATTGAATTATTTGGTGGATTTTTGAACACCTTTGTCCTTATTTAAGTCTGGACCCTCACAATTCTATTTACATTATGAACTTGTATTACTAAAATAATTATAACAGAATATGATAGAAGTTGTCCAAAAATTGAAAAGTGGAAGCAGAACACTCCCATTCTCTTTTCACACTGATGCCTCAAACAAGGTGAAGATGAACCATGTTTAATTAATAATAGTGTTATACAAATGGATACAACTGATATATACAAATAAAAACATGAACAAACTTACTTTACAGTATACAAACATAATTATGCATACTTCTACACATGCTTAAAAAAAATGTATGGCGCCCCCCCATAAAAAAAAATCACCAGCCGCCACTGGTTGAATGAGGTGTCTATAATATCCTGATGCATGCTCAGTAATTTCAACAATTCAATTTTTTAAAATCTGTCCAGATGACCTGACTTAATTTTGTTAGATGTTTCTAAAATACCTGTAGTTGTTGAATCAATTGATTGTTCAATCAAAAGGACCTTCTCCGCTCCTCTTTCCTGGACTATCTTGCAAAAAGATCTGAAGCTCTCGACCTTGACCTCTCTAAGTGGCTTCAAACATCTGCTGGGTTCCTGGGAATAACCATTGCAGACAGTTCCTATTTTTAGTATTTTACATCGCTTTACAATGTAGCTGTTTTGTTTCATTTTGTTTTTATATCATTTTCTTCCCTTTATTTTTTCAATTTGTATGTTTTTTTTTTAAATGATTGTCTACTTTTGTAATCATTCTTTGTTCAAAACAGATCTCTCTTTGTTCAAAACAGATCTCTCTTGTAAATGAGTCCTTGAGGCTCAATAAGACTAACCTGTATGAATAACGGTTGAATTAATTAATTTTTATTTCTAGTCTGTATTTAACCAGACAACCTCTAGGGGAGCCACTTCACCCATAGAGAACAACAAGTCTTGTTCTTCATGTTTACACACCTGGTTGTGTTCAGTCATGAGCAGGGGTCTGCAACCTGTGGCTCTGGGTCTGCAACCTGTGGCTCTGGAGCCACATGCGGCTCTTTGGTCCCTCTGCTTGTCGACTCCTCCCAGGCCGTCAGCCACAGCCAAAGTGGTTCAAGCAGTAATCCAGGTACCAAATCCAATCATTCTCAGTCCACACATCTGGACAGTTTTTTTTAATAGAAACATTCCACCCTCCGTCCAGTTTCTATAAAAAAGAAACTGTCCAGATGACCCGACTGAGAATTATTGGATTTGGTAGCTGAATTATTGAGCATTAACTTTCTTGCCATATTAATAGTTTTAACTTTAAACAACAACTTTAAAATTTACAGCATTGAAATTCATAGAGTTAATTAAATAAAACTTTTGGGTGTCGTTATTGATGAGAAGCTGACATGGAAATCTCATGTACCGGTAAATTACTTAAGAATAAAAATAGCAAAATCAATTGCATTACTGTATAAAATAAAATGGTTTTTGAATGACAAAGCTTTGTACAACGTAAATATTGTACAGTATACTGTTATGATTGTTCCATATTTGATTTATTGTATTGAAGTTTGGGGAAACAAAACAATTACAAATCCTATTTTTATTTTACAAAAAAGAGCTATAAGAATTATTAGTTGGAAGTGCTATGGTCACCAACAAATATATTATTTCATTAATTGAAATTATTGAAAAAATTATGATTTGGTTGAACATAGTGTTTTACAAGTCATGTATAAAACTCATAAAAATATTACCCCCAAATATTAAATTAAAATGTGTTAAAAAAGAGAGCCATTATAACCTGAAGAGAATGTAAATGTTTGTAAAACCTTAATTTAGAACTAGTGTGAAGGAGCTGAGTTGTAATTCAGGGAACAGGATTGTGGAGTTGACTTGATATCACCATAAACATTTCTAAAACAATGTATATGTTTTAAAAGATGATTAAAGTTGTTGGGACGGTGTAGTGCAGGTGATGTTTTGTTTTCAGTTTGGAGATTGTTCAAGTGAAGATTGTTGTTTGTATTTATTTTGTATTTTTTAAATAAGGGGCAGATATTATAATTTTTTTTTCTTCTTTCTGAACCTTTTCATTCAATGTTTTTTTTTTTCATTCTGATAAAATTTGTTTTATTTTGAATGAACAAATAAAAAAAATAAACATGCAGGGCTGGGGCTGTTTGTTTCAGTACGTCGTAGTTTCAGGGACACGTCGGCTCAAACTTTATTCTGCTTAATCTTCTGACTCTCAGCAGATTCTATCCAGTGGAAACTCCAGATTAAACAAGTCAGATGTTCCCACCGCTATTTAGAACGACTCTCCGTCATGTTTTGAAGCATAAAGAAGCCGAGTAGGACTCGCTGCAGAAGAAACCTGCAGTTTAACAGATCTTAGAAAGCCGAACCGCTTCCACACTGGCTAATTAGTCTTTCTTATCGTCATCTCTTTCTCTTTGCTTGTGAAACATTGTTCAGTCACATTCTGACGGTCATGGAAACTCATTTTGAAGCAAAAACTTAACGCGCGTTGGAGATCAGATTAGCTTAGCCTGCTACCGCTAACGCCTTTTTTTCATTAAATCTTTGTAACTTTACTTCAAGTACAACAATTTAAAACAAACACAGAAGAACATTGAACATATAAAAAGAAAAGAAAAAAATAAAAATACAGAGATAAATAAATGCGAGTTACAGAGTTAAATTGTATTCATTACAGATGTTTTTTGTTTTGATAGCCTTTTTGTTATTTGAGTCTGAGATTGATTCAAGATACAGTTTCACATCCATTACAAAGAGATCAAAAAAGGGTTTCCTACTCATTACTTTACGTTTATGTATGTGAAACTTAGCAAGAAACAAAATCAAATTTATCATAAATATGTGAGAGGAGTCTTTCGTCTTGAAATCTAAGATACCAAACAGGACATTTTCAAAATACAGAAGGAAACCTGGTTGGATATTATTGGATATTAGGGCAACAACGTCCTTCCAAAACTTCAGTGAGTATGTACACTTCCAAAAAAGATGAACAGATGTTTCTGGATAAAGTTTACAGAAAGAACAGGAAATATCAATATCAGCTTTGTATTTCTGAAGAAAGTGTTTAGTTGGATAAAATTTATGAATTAATTTAAAAGAAATTTCCTTGACTTTATTAGTGAGAAAAAAAAATTTGTGGGAGAGACCAAACTTTTTTCCAATTAAGATTCTGCACAGAGGTGTTCCAATAGGAAACACACGATGGGGATGAAACCAGATTTTCTTGAAATAAAGAACAGATTTTGGAATTGACGCCTTTTAGTTGAGTTGAGAAACAGAGCTTACCAACAGCAGACTGCTTAGGGTCAGGACTCACAGACTGGATAGAAGAGAAGTCAACATCTTTAAACAACATGAGCAAACCAGATGGGATAGCATCAAATACAACACTATATTCTCTTGGGGTGACAGGAACCTTGTACTGAGTAAGAAATTCTTCATAGCTATAAAGAAGACATTTGTTATTAAATAGCTGATGAACTTGAATAATACCATAGTTAAACAATTTCTGATAAAATAATGACCTGTTTTTGAATATTATGTTAGAGTTGTTCCAGATGTAACATCTCTGCAGAGAAAAATTATGTTTATAGACAAGAGACCAAGCTAAAAGTACCTGTTGGTGAAAGTTTGAAAGCTTAGTGGGTATTTTTGGAATACTGTAATTACAAAGGAGAACAAACTCTAAACCACCTAAATGTGAAAAGACATGCTGTGAAATGGAGTTCCAGATAGAGTTTGTGTTTTTAAGATAATTTTTGATCCATTTTATTTTAAAGGTGTTATTAAAGGAGTCAAAGTCAATAAAATTTAGCCCACCAGACTTATCATTGTTTAAGACAGATTTACGCAAATAATGTGTTTTGTTTTTCCATAAGAAGTCAGAGAGCGTTCTGTCTGCAGATTTACAAACTGTTTTATCAACATAAAGAGACTGGGCAGTGTAGGCCAGACGGGACAATCCTTCTGCTTTAGTGAGCAGGACTCTACCTCTCAGGGACAGATCCCTCTGTAGCCAACTGTTAAAAACCTTTTTTGACTTTTCAAGGACAGGAGTGAAGTTAGCAATACTTCTATTTTTACTATTCTTAGTGATACTGATACCCAGGTATGTTACAGAATCTTTGACAGGGATGCCACAAATAGAGGAGTGTGTGCAATTATTCACTGACAACAGTTCACACTTATTAAGATTAAGAGACAGGCCAGACGCCTTAGTGAAACTTTCAACAGTACTAATTGCTAGAGAGACCTGTGACATGTCTTTTAAAAACAAAGCTGTATCATCAGCCAGCTGGCTAATGAAAATACTTTGACCTGCAATATTAATTCCTTGTATAGGGCTGTTTCTGACATGAGCATTTAGAAACTCAGCTGCTAAAAGAAAAATATACACAGATAGTGGGCATCCCTGTCAAACCCCTCTCTGGAGACTAAACCTAGGAGACGTACCATAAGGAAGTTTAATGCTGCTATTACTTTCTGCATACAGAGTTTGTACACTTCTATTGAAAAAAATCACCAAAACCAAACCTTTTAAGTGTAGTAAGCATGAATTCATGCTCTAAGGTGTCAAACGCTTTGTGAAAGTCCAAAAACAGAATTAAACTGTTGTCCTGTATGAGTTCAGAATAATCCAGAATATCTAAAATTAGCCTTGTGGTGTGTTGGTGAGGTATGTGGCCTCATCTCTCTCTCACCCAGTAGGAGGAGCCAGCGAGGTGCTCCCCAGGTTTTACGAGGTGAAGAAGAAGAAGTGTTCGTGTGTTCATTCATTCATTCTGTAACTGGTTTTGACGCTCGAAGGATTAAAGGCAACTGCTTGCAGATCAGTTTGTTTCTCCTTCTTCACACGCTACAGTTGGTGACCTGACGTGAAATATGTCAGAACCAAACGAGGATGTTGTTTCTTCTTCGGACCCCGCCGCCGCGACGTCTGCTCAGCTGTTGCAGCCGAACCCAGCCGACTTTGCTCCCGCAGCGAGTGTTAAGCTCCCGGAGTTCTGGCAGAGTGACCCGGTTTCGTGGTTCCAGCACATCGAGGCACTCTTTCGCCTCCGAGGCGTGAACGCAGATGAAACCAGGTACTTCTTGGTCGTGTCGGCTCTGGATATGCAGTCAACCCGCAAAGCCATGCCGCTGCTGCGCGACCCGCCGCACGTGGACAAATATGGCGCCCTCAAAGAGTTTCTGCTTCGAAGGTACACTTTGACTTCAACTGAGAGGGCTGATAAACTGCTATCGCTGCCGGGTTTGGGTGACGGCACGGCTGTGAACATGATGGACAAAATGCTGTCGCTACTTGGTTCAGACGACGGGGGTTTCCTTTTCCCTCACATTTTCCTGCGCCAGCTTCCGTCGCAAGTGAGGGCTACTTTGGCCAATTCCCCTTGTTTATCTACCGGTGATTACCGGGGTTTGGCGGAGGAGGCGGACCGGGTCCTGCTGGCTACCAGACGGTTCGCGGTGCAGAGTACATCGGTGGAGCCGGAGCAGACGGTGGAGATGGAGGAGCCAGCGGCGGTTTCAGCTGTTGGCGCGCGAACTCGGCGGGGGAGCTCCTTTGTTTCTACCACCGGAGGTTCGCAAACAAAGCTAAGCGCTGCATCCCACCATGTGCATGGGTGTCGGGAAACGAGGAAGCCGGCGCTCAGTAGCAGCTGTGGGCGCTGGCGAGCGAGGTGAGCTGCTCTTTGTCACAGACTCCCTGTCAGGACGTCGTTTTCTGGTTGACTCTGGCTCCCAGAAGAGTTTAGTCCACCCTGTTGGACCTGAATTAGCAAGCCGAGGCAGTGGCCCACTGCTAACTGCTGCTAACGGTTCTCCCATTGGAACTTTTGGCACTAGACGGGCAACAGTTTCTTTCCATGGTCGTGAGTTCGAGTGGGACTTTGTTGTTGCCTCAGTGACTGTTCCTATTATCGGGGCAGATTTTTTATGTGCTCATGGACTGTTAGTAGATGTTGCTAACCGCAGACTTATTGACGCTGTAACTTTTGCAACTTTCCCATGTGTATCTGGGGGGGCTGGGCCGCTAACTCATGCTAATGTTTTAGTTTCAGGAGATGTTTTTCAAGGTTTGTTGGCAGAATTCCCCTCTCTAACTACACCTGCTTTTTCCTCTTCAGAAACTAAACACGGGGTCGAGCATTTCATCCCTACTACGGGACCGCCCGTTTTCGCACGTGCACGCCGCCTCGACGCTGTTAAACTGGCCATCGCTAAAGAGGAGTTTGGTACCATGGAGAGGTTGGGTATTGTTAGACGCTCTAACAGCCCGTGGGCCTCCCCCCTTCACATGGTACCAAAAGCAGACGGGTCGTGGCGCCCATGTGGCGATTTTCGCCGTTTAAATAACGTGACGACGCCTGATCGCTACCCCATTCCGCACATTCAGGACTTTTCTGTTCGGTTGTCGGGTGCTTCCATTTTTTCTAAGGTGGATCTGGTGCGCGGCTACCATCAAGTCCCAGTGCAGTCCAGCGATGTACCTAAAACTGCAGTAATCACCCCCTTTGGGCTTTTTGAGTTCCTCCGCATGCCGTTTGGACTAAAGGGGGCAGCACAGACTTTTCAAAGGCTGATGGACTCCGTGTTACGTGGCCTCGATTTTGTGTTTGTCTATCTGGACGACATTTTGGTGGCCAGCTCGTCAACCGAGGAGCACCTGTTGCACCTGAAAGAAAATTTTCAGCGCTTGGATGCACATGGCTTGATCATTAATCCGGTTAAGTGCCAGTTTGGTTTACCGGTGATCGATTTTTTAGGTCATCGAATTTCCGCGCAGGGTGCAGTTCCATTGCCTGCCAAGGTGCAGGCGGTGGCAGAGTTCCCACGTCCTCTGGTGGTTAAAAAGTTGCAGGAGTTTTTGGGCATGGTGAACTTTTACAACAGGTTCATTCCCAATGCAGCCCATCTCCTGCAGCCTCTCTACGAGGCCCTGCGCTCGAGGAAGGCGACTGACACAGTGGTTTGGACCCCGGACCGGATCACTGCTTTTGATGGTGCTAAGTCCGCGTTAGCTAGTGCGGCACTCCTAGCCCATCCAGATTCAGAGGCCCCGATTGCGTTGACAACTGATGCTTCGGATATAGCTGTGGGGGCCGTTGTAGAGCAACGCGTTGGCGACGCATGGCAGCCGTTGGCATTTTTCAGCCGTAAATTGCGGGACTGCGAGCGCAAGTACAGCGTTTTTGACCGCGAGTTGTTGGCGCTATTCTTAGCTACACGGCACTTTCGTTTTTTGCTGGAGGGTCGTTCATTTACGGCTTATGTGGACCACAAACCACTCACGTTTGCAATGTCTAAAGTTTCGGAGCCCTGGTCAGCACGTCAGCAACGGCACTTGGCGGCCATTTCAGAGTTTACAACGGACGTCCGCCATGTGGCTGGAAAATCCAACTCAGTGGCAGACTGTCTGTCACGGGTGCTCGTTTGTCCTGTGCTCCTCGGGGTAGATTTTTCTGCCATGGCCGCTGACCAACCGGGAGACGCTGATATAACTGCCCTTCGTGCCGGCGTTTCAGGGCTTAAGCTAGAGGAGGTCAAATTGGGAGAGGGCGGTCCTTTGATCCTGTGTGACGTTTCCACAGGCCGGACACGCCCAGTGGTTCCATCAGGTTGGCGCCGCCGCATTTTTGACTCTGTCCACTCTCTCTCGCACCCAGGTGTGCGCGCGTCTGTGAAACTAGTCAGCGCACGTTTTGTGTGGCCTGGTTTACGCAGAGAGGTGAGGAGTTGGGCAGCGGCTTGCGTGGCTTGTCAGCGTGCCAAGGTGCACCGGCACACTAAGGCACCACTGGAACCATTTCCCATTCCAGCCAAGCGTTTTGACCACGTGCATGTGGACTTAGTTGGTCCCCTGCCCCCATCACGGGGTTTCACACACCTGCTTACAGTGGTCGACCGCACAACCAGGTGGCCGGAGGTCGTTCCTCTTTCTTCCACAACTACCTCCGACGTGGCTGGTGCGTTCCTCTCCACTTGGGTTGCCCGTTTTGGTGTGCCCTCGGACATCACTTCAGACAGAGGTCCCCAGTTTATTTCAGGGCTCTGGTCCGAGATGGCGCGCTCCTTGGGGGTGCAGGTGCATCGCACTACCGCCTACCACCCTCAGGCTAACGGGTTGGTTGAACGTTTCCATCGGTCTCTTAAGGCGGCGTTACGTGCTGCGCTAACAGACGTTGGCTGGGTGGAGCGTTTGCCGTGGGTGCTGCTTGGGTTGCGATCAGCTCCTAAGGAGGACCTCAACGCTTCATCAGCCGAGTTGGTTTTTGGTCAGCCTGTACGAATCCCAGGGGAGTTTTTGTTAGACGCTGCCGCTCCACGGTTCCCCGAAGCGGTGGACCCCTATTCGCAGAGTGGTCTTTTGGTTCCGGGTCCTGTGCACCATTGTTTCCCGCAGGCGTTTGTGCCCACTGCACTCCAGTCTGCCCGTTTTGTTTTTGTGCGACGTGACGCCCACCGTTCGCCCCTCCAGCCTCCGTATGACGGGCCGTTTCGGGTGCTCGAAAGGGGCGCGAAAAGTTTTGTTTTAGACATGGGTGGGCGTAGAGAGCTGGTTACAGTGGACCGCCTGAAGCCAGCCTATGTGTTGGCTGATGATGAGGTGTTGCCGGCTCAGGTTCCTAGACGCGGCCGCCCTCCTGCTCGACCCCATCTTCCGTTTTCTCCCCCCAACTGTGTTCCTCCCCCTGTGGCACAAAATGTTGTTCCTGCACGGGTGCCAGCCGTTTCTCCGCCCCCGAGTCGACGCAGTCGGTTCGGCAGGTTGATTAGGGCCCCTGTGAGAGACTGATATGTTTTGTATTTGCCCTTCTGGGTGTTCGGGGGGGGGCTGTGTGGTGTGTTGGTGAGGTATGTGGCCTCATCTCTCTCTCACCCAGTAGGAGGAGCCAGCGAGGTGCTCCCCAGGTTTTACCAGGTGAGAAGAAGAAGTGTTCGTGTGTTCATTCATTCATTCTGTAACTGGTTTTGACGCTCGAAGGATTAAAGGCAACTGCTTGCAGATCAGTTTGTTTCTCCTTCTTCACACGCTACAAGCTCAATGTTAGCAACGAGTACTATTTATCTACAGTAAATAAGTCATGAACTACAGGACATATTTTTATCAAACTTACAGAAAGTAATCACAACATGGACATTTACAAACTGTTACCTGTGTGAGACATTTGAGATAAAATTCAATGTTTTAGCTTTGTAAATGTGCAGCTGTTAGCTCGTTGTTTTTCCGGGTACTACCGGTATTTATCTAAATAAGTCATGAACAACAGAACAGATTTTTATCAAACTTACAGAAAGTAATCACAACATGGACATTTACAAATTGTTAGCTGTATGAGACATTTGAGCTAAAATTCGATTTATTTATAATTTATTTTCCCAGCTCACGCGACGGTTTGGAAGACGTCAAAGCGAAACAATTTAAATCCAGCAGATTTGACCAGTTCGTGAATTTATTAAGGAACGTTTAAGCTCAGGAACCCTTGTTCAGCTAAGTAATATATTTTTTTAAGCGTTTAGTTTGCTAAATTTTAAAGAAAATGCTGCGGTCCCGCCCGGGCGGGTGCTTGTGGCGGAACTATTTTTTAAATCCAGCTGATTTGACAATTGCGTTCATTTATTAAGGAAAAGTTCAGCTAAGACACATCTTTGCTATAATTTTCAGCAAACAAATAATTGTTTTTACCGTGTTAATCTTGTAAAGTCCTTCCGTGCTCGCTCGTGGCCGCCATTTTCAGCAGGGCAAATGACGCGCTGACGCGTCGCGTAGCAGTGACGCATAATAGATGCGACTTAACGGAAGGTGTGACACGTTTATGGATTTTTCCAATTTGTTGCCAATAATTGGACAAAGCGACATAGAAAGGTGAGACTTATCAGGCGGAAAATATGGTACTTCACTTCTCCACAGACTCATTGCAGGTCCCCTCACAACTTTCCCTTATTTGTGATACACCCCTGTTTGCAATCTGCAATAACTTCTAGTGTATAGACTCCTCTGCTGTTGGTTTATGCTCCTGTTGCGTTCTCTTTATTCACATTAAATAAGGTTCTGTCATTTATTGATTTGCTGTCAGGCTCTCTGTTTGTTCAATACGTTTTTTTACCCCCTTAAAATTTCCTCTTTGACTTTGCATTTTAGATTCATGTCTAACAGTTTGATACAATCTCATACTTTCCTATAGCACACTGATGTGCAATACGAAAAGCTACAGGAACAACTTTATGGTAATAAGAAGACACTGAAAGAAGGTGAAAGACCACAAAACCTACTTATTCCTTTCTGCTGCAAACTTCCACTTAGAGAAACATTCAGCTATGTCTCCGTGCCTCTTCAGTTTTCATTTTGCCACTCCTGTCTGACCATGAACTCACTGTGTCATCACCACGTCTCGATGCATGCAGCTCTCAGGAGCTGCTGGCTACGCCTCTTATTTTGTGCCATTAGGCTCCATCTTAAAGTGCTTGAACAAGGAATAGATAGAAACAGTGAGGGAGCTGTTTTCAAAAACATCTGGTGAAACAAGCTTCAGAGCTGAAAACATATAATAATAATAATTTTTTTAAAAGGACCTTTAATTTGATTATGTGACGTTTTAGAACTAATGACAGTTGACTTGGTCAATTACAAAACTTCAAATTAAAATAGTCGGTGCAGCTAATGTCTTTTTGCATTCTCCCACTGTTGGATTTAATATGTTCCAAGAGTTCATAAGAGCTTTTATATAAATAAAAAATACAGTCACCCAAGTCTGCAGCACTTTATAAAAGCACACCATTCACGCA
>JBBPBX010013664.1:10442-27735 GCA_038048925.1 Garcialebias charrua
TATATATATATATATATATAGGCATTTTAAACCCTTCCCACACTCTCGCAATATTCTAAAGAGTGTTTTTAAACTCTAAATGCTCTAAAAGAGACAGAATGATTTCAGCTTCCTGCCTCCTCTGCTCTTTGCCACCTGCAAGCTCTTTTGGCCACGCCCACTTCTCCGCTGTGCACTGTGAACAGCTGATCAGCTGCAGCAGGAAGTTTATCCTGTATGAAGGGCTGCATAAATGTGCAGGAGGTGTCAAATTATTTAAAATAATTTATTTTAAATAAAAATTCCATGCCGGTCGTGCGGCTCGTCCATCAATCAGTCATTTGTGTGTCATGTCCAATTTTATTTTTGATAAACCTCAAAAGTAGAATAATTAACAGATTCACACTTTTTCTTCCCATTGAAATAGTTTTAAAATGTGTTAAAATATGTTTTTTATGCCCTGTTTACGTGTTTATCTTGCATCAAGCAATATCTGTTTAATGAGGAGAAGTTAAGACAGTTTTGACATTTTATTTTGAAATATTGCATGTGTTGACTCTTTCCTCTTTAGCTGTCAGATTTCTCACCTCTCCCTCAGGTTCAGATATAACAATATATCCCCGAGGGAATGAGAAGCCTCATCGTTTTCATTCTCTCGCCCATAATCCCTCAAAACTTCTCTGACAAGAACAATTCTTCAGTCCTTCCTTCTTCATCTGACAAGTCGTCATAGTCTTTCCCCATTCTTTTTTTTGTCTAAGTTCCATTTAAACCAGCCTCTTACTGAATAGCTTATTCTCCTGCCTCCGGAAACGTTTCTCAGCATTGCCTTCAAATGGAAGCAGAGATTATGGAGCACCTAAACAATTTATTCTCAGAAAGAATGAGAAAATCTATAAATGTCACTCTTTTGTTTTCATGTGTAAACTATGATGTCATGGCTCCACCTGTAATCTACTGCAACCCTGAAGTGGCAGATGAAACATTAACTCTAGATTATATTCCTGCATTTGTTCTGCAGACGCTACGTTTTCAGCAAAAACTTTATATACTTTATTACTTCAAGGTACAGACAAGGTGATGAGCAAAAACTTTCAGAAATACTGGAAAGTAGAGCAAAACTATCCATATTACTAACAGAATAATCTGAGGCTCCAAAACTTTTTTATCATGTTATTGAATTGTCAACAGTACAAAGAGCTGCAGAGAAAATTACAACTTCCATCTGGTATACATACAAAATAAAAATAAACACAAGAAATAGGAATAGTTTTAAAATATTGATACTTGTGTATAAAGAATTTAGTCTATTTGTTCTGAACATGGACTGGAGGCCTGTCCACGTACCTCACCTCTCATACAGTGACTGATGGACATGGGTACCAGTGACCCCCGTGACCAGAAAAGGAAGATGTGGGAAAAGATGTCTAATGTAAAGCAGGCAGCATCATTAAGGACCACACCCACCCAGCACAAGGACTCTTCTGTCTACTACCCGTGGGGCGGCCGTGGTGTAGTGGTAATGGCAGTCGTCCCCCGATCGGAAGGTTGGCGGTTCGAATCCCGGTTCCCCACACCATGTGTTGTTGTGTCCTTGGGCAAGACACTTAACCCCGAGTTGCTCCCGGTAGGACTGGAAAGCACCTTGCATGGTAGTCTGCCGCTACCGGTGTATGAATGTGTGTAGCATTCATGTGTGTAGCGCTTTGAGATTTTCACTAATGAAAAGCGCGTTATAAATTTAATTCATTATTATTATATTATTATTACCCTCATGCAGACGATAAAGGAGTCTGTCATTACACACAAAAAGGCTAAAGGACAGTTGTTATCCACAAGCTGCCAGATTACAGTACTGAACTCTCAATAAACAACTGGCAATAACTTTGTACCAAGCCTCATCTGTGACAACTAATATGTTTATTATTTATTGCTGCTGCACAATGTGGCTGCATCATGTATGATACAGTATCTATGTATCTACCTTTCCATCACAAGTCAATCTCATTGTCACTACCTGTGCAATAACCTGTCACACAACCAGTGTAGTATTTGTTAATTATATATATATATATATATATATATATATTATTACTTGTGTTATTTTAGTGTTATTTTAGTATGTAGCATTTTTTATTTCCATTGCCTTCTTTTATTGCTGTTGTTTCTTATTCTATTTTCATTGATTTATTGTTCCAGTTTATTCATCTTTTTATCCTGTTAAGCACCTTGGTCAATGCAAGGCATTGTAGGAAGGTGCTATACAAATAAAGTTTATTATTATTATTATTATTATTATTATTATTATATAGTACCATGTGCATTTTAGCTTATGCATGGTTATGAGGGCGGCCGTGGTGTAGTGGTAATGGCAGTCGTCTCCCGATCGGAAAGTTGGCGGTTCGACTCCCGGGACCCGCACCATGTGTCGTTGTGTCCTTGGGCAAGACACTTAACCCTGAGTTGCTCCCGGTAGGACTGGAAAGCACCTTGCATGGTAGTCTGCCGCCACCGGTTTATGAATGTGTGTAGCATTCAATATATGTGTAGCACTTTGAGATTTTCAGTAATGAAAAGTGCGTTATAAATTGAATTAATTATTATTATTATAATTATATTCTACCACGTTGTTGTTTACTATCTCTCATAAGGACATTGTGAATATTATAATTTCTTTTTCACTTTTTGATACTTTATTTTGTACCCTTATTGTGTGCTTTAGTATTTGGTTGTTTGTTTGTTCTTTAATTTTTTTGCGAGTCAAGTTGGTTCTTCTCATCCTAAGCATTTCATTGTACTGTTAACCTGCATATGACAAATAAACTCAACTTGAATCGTCCATAATGTCTCGAGTCTTTGCGCTGACAGTCAGCACTGTCTGGACTTTTTTTTTTTGGGGGGGTGGGGTTGTTTGTTTGTTTGTTTTCTTGTTGTATATGATGTATTGTAAAAGTTTAACTTCTTCAAAAATCCACAAAACAGATTTGGTTCTTGCTCTTGTACAAAGTACTTGACATTTACTTTTTTTTTCTTGTTGTGTTTGATGCTGGCAGAAGCTTTAGGCTTATGCTCTATGACATTTCTCCTTTGTCTGGCAAATAAATAAATAAAAACATAAATAAATAAATAAATATAAAGTTGCTCTGACTTCCCACTGTTCTGAAGGCCTGCTGAGGTCCCATCATGCCCTTTTACTTTTTACTTTGAATAATATGCTAACAAAAACATGAAATAACTTTTATATCTGTCAGTTATTCAGGATTTTATTCATGTTTATTATTTACTTTAAACTCTGAAACCTCATAGTCACTTTATTACCCATGATCCCTGAAAACATGTGACACGTTGTCAAAGATGTTTCCTCTTCTTGTTTTCTGTAAACTCCCATCAAACCAGCCTGGAACTCCCTGATTTACTTTTTTCTCTCCTCCTCCCACTCAGGCTCTCTTGGCCCTCACCTCTGTGGAGTTGTTTACGACCCGTTCATCCTCCTCTGTAATTATGAGTGTTGCTCACTGTATCCCCATCTATACGACGAGCCCGACACATATCCAGGGAGATGGATGGTGTGAGGTGAAAAGAATAATGAGAAACGAGCGGGGCCATGTTCTTCATGGCACATCTGTCCGTCGGCCTTGACCTGAGGGGACGCGGCAATAAATTTGACTTATAGTCATGAATGCACAGACACACACACAAATGCTGATTGAGATTACCCTGTAATAATGATGATTGCAGTTGTTTATAGGCTTCAACCTACACTTTTGTCAGCTGCAATGGCTGTGGGGTTTTGTGCACACACACTTTAACCAGTGAGTTGTTGGGTGAGCCGGTTATTTTGCCCTTTATCAAGCAGACAAGCCAATTAGAGTCACAACTATTGATATGAATTTAGCCTTCCTCCCCCTCTCTGCTCTTTCCAATGTGTTTTTCATTTAATGGATGATAGTCTCAGTGATGACCTGTTAAGAGTTGTTGATGGGAGGCATAGCAGGAGTGAGCAAAGGAGGCTCATCCTCTGAACTGTCGGGGACGTGGATCCCATTAGGGGGAAGCTTTTGAAATAACTCATTATCCTTCTGTCTGCTGCGGGTTCTCGTGTAGAAAACAGTGCTGTCTCAGCGTCCACTGCTTGTTCTGGGGACAGCAGCAAGCTCACACTGTTCTCCTTTTAAAGAGGAACTAGTGGATATGTCTCCAGAAGAATTTCATAGCTCCTCATCATCAGTGTTGCAGCTATAGGGAAATTACAGATGTCTTGATTTTTGTAAAGCCAGGCCAGGGTTGACTCTTGTCATGTTCCTGCCTGGTCAGTTTTAGATGAAAGACCCAGCGTTCGCTGTGGTCCCATACACTTATTGCACCATGGACCAGTTTAATGTCGGACTATATTTTCACGAGGGGAATCTGAAGGTCCTACCCCAGAGCATTTTTGATAAAATAGATACTATTTCCTGCATTCTGGTGTATTTTTCAAAGATTTATTATAGTATGAAACAAAAGATGTAAACTCAATATTGAAACAAATGCATATACTGTACAAGTTTCACTTTTTGAATGGAGTTACTGAAATAAATCAACTTTTTCACAATATTCTAATTTTATGACCAGCACCTGTATTTCAAATTGACTTTTAATCCCTTTATGTGTGATTTATAAGTGTATTAAATGTAGGATCATTTCTCATTTAATGAGTATATCCCACACAGGGGTCAGTTGTGCCTCGTCCTCCTCCCTGCTCCGCAGTCATTCACATCAGTACACAACAAGGCAGGAACTTATGCACAGTGCAAAACTTTAATTATATTTGTGTGTTTTTTATAAAAATGACCATGACTTTGAACTTTTAGGGGTGGAGTTTTTTTTTTTAAGAGCAGAAGTAGCCTGGCCCTCGCCTTCCTGCACAGCTCCGCTCAATTCTATTTTCCCTTCACTGCTCCGTCTGGGACTTCTCCCATAGAGAAGGATTTCTCCGGTAGATTTTTGACCGGACCAATCAGAGAACAGAAGGGGTGGAGTTTTTGGCCCCTAACCCACGCCCCCACCTGTTCCAGCGCGCAGCCAGCGAGCATCCGCATGTTCTCATTCAAAGCGATGCAAAGCGATGCAGGACTGTTTTATATGTGACACAAATGTATTAAATTCCCCTTCTTAATCCCTTATCTGGAGTTTTCTTTTGTTTTTTTGCCAAAAGTCAAGTAATCGCTCCCTACTCCCTCCTCCTCCTCCTCTCCCTCCGCTGAGTTGAATGAGGAAATGCCTCAGGTTGTCACTCACGAGAGAATTAAACTCGGGTTTTACATTGCTGCCTGAGTCCCTGCAGATTTTCTGGTCTTCTGGTGTGCTGGACCAGGGGCCTCATGTACAAAGACTTGCGTGGATTTCTTACTGAAAAGTTGCGTACGGTCAAATTCAGAAAACTGTGTACGCACAAAAAAATCCAGGTGTATCAAACTGTGCGTACGCCGCAATCCACGCACATTCCTTTTGTACATCACAATCAACGTGGAATTGAGCGCACATGAGAGAGTGGCCGACTCCGCCTTTGACACGCCTCCATATAAATATGCAAATTCATTTAAATATGCCCTGCACGTTAGGAATGTCATCTTTGCTCTATTGCAAATCATGTCGAAACGTGGAAAAAAGAGTAACTTCACGGACTGTGAACTGGAGACACTTCTGAGTGACGTAGAGAGGCACAGAAAAAGGTTTTGTTTGGCACGCTCAGCGCAAAACAAACCGTCCACTTTTAAACGAGAAGTTGACCAAGCTATTCTAACATGCCTAAATAGGTCAGTGGGTAGCGTGCTTGCCTTCCGTCCCAAAGATCATGAGTTTGATTCCCGCATGTACAACATTCTTTCTTTTTTTTATTCATTCCAGATTTAAAGAACACAAGAACACTTTTTAGAAAGAACAACATGAAATGAAACAATACATGAAATGAAGGAAAAAGAGGATTCCTTGTGGTTTTATTTAAAATAGTTTTCTTGTGTTCTTTAATTCTGGAATGAATTAAAAACAAAGAAAAACGTTGTTTTCATTTAAATATACCCTGCAACAGAGGAATGTCGTCTTGTCCCATCATGCATCACGTTCTTCAACTGCTAAAACAGCTAAAAATGAACAGCAAACAAGAATTTAAGCTGTGCAGAACTACTCAGTCTTTCTGTTTTTTATATTTTTTGCAGGTTATATTCTGATTGCGTCCATGTGGATGTAATAATTGTTAATCATGTGTGTTTGGGTGGAAATATTAATTATTTCCCCATCATGAACAGTTTCCAGAATCACCTGTAGGTGTCGCCAAAGGAACAAAAACCACAGAAACGTGCGTACGCCAGCCATGGGGCTGGCGTGGAGGTGCGCACATATCCACGTTCAGTTCAGTTTTGATACATACGGAGTTTTGCGTGGATAGTGACGTACGCACGGTTTTTGTGCGTACACACCGTTGATACATGAGGCCCCAGAGCTCTATGTTTTTTTTGTTTGTTTTTTAGAACGTTTTATTAACATATAAACACAGAATATGCAGCGGCAGCGAGAAAATGCAGCAGGAGGCGGAGCTGAAGTCAAGTTTCACGGGAAACAGACCATATATGGCTCTTGAGGGGGAGGGAGCAGAATGCTCTTCCCTGTTCAAAATTTTTCTAAGATCCAATGGTTTTGTTCCTCAGCAGAGGCCACGCCTCCAGCAAGAATCGGTTCTCTATGGAGAAAGTCCAGACCCTAGTCCAAAGCGAAGTGAAGGACAAGGGTCTGGTTTTAACCAGGCTAGACCAAAAGCAGAAATGTGAAGGAACAGCTCTGATGTGAATTCAAAAAGTTCAAGACAAAACGTGCTCTGATGTGATATTAGGAAATTTTGTTTACAATTATAGTTTTATTTAGTTCATAGTTTTACATTCACTCTTTGTCAGGCGGGTTTAAAAAATATGCAGAGTAATCCTTCAAATGTGGCCGCACGACTCCTGTCTGCTCTGGACCACACAGCTAAATGACTCCACCTGAACGGGTGACGTAGAACCAGTCTGTGCATGCGTCTAACAGAAACTGAAACTTACTGCTTGTGTATGTCGACCTGCAAGAGTGAGTCATTGACAGACGTGGTGGAGAGAATCCGGGGATTTTTCAGAAAATACTTTTTTTTTTGTTTGTTTGTTTTTCTGTGCGGCCCGGTACAAGTTGACCCAGAGCCCAGTATTGTTTTGTGGCCCGGTGGTTGGGGACCACTGCTTTAGACTACGATCATCTAATGTTGGTCAAACCTTGAAATCAACATTGTGTGCAACCTCATATCTGTTAGCACTTGAATGATTTGTTGTCAATGACTGTGAGCTTTTGCCACACTGAAGGTTAGCTCTGTATCTTTTTTTTTTTTTTTTTACATTTTAGAACATACAGAACAAAAGGAGTTTAGCTCTGTATCTGTAAGACAGACTGAGTTGGTGTTTGTTTTCCGCTGTTAAGGAGCGAAAAGGGAGATTTGGAAATACTCTCTGTCTGTCCATCTGTGAATGTTGCATGCAAGCACAAAATAACTTGAAAATAATTAGCCTACCGGCTTCTGTTTTGGTGTACATCGTGGTGTAAGAAAGGTTGCCTTCTAAAACTGGGCTGCCATGTCAAAATCCAAAATGGCTGTTACAATAGATGCATGGAAACCTTGTGAGCTGAATAATTTGAAAAGTAAGCAACAACTTTCATTTTGGTGTGTGGCTGCATCTACTGTAGGCATGAGAAAGGTCCCTATGAAAAATGTGGTTGCCACATCAAAATCCAAGATGGCTACCACCATACATGTATATTTATGTAAACCATCCATCCATCCATAATCTTTCACCCGCTTCCTCCTTTTTGTGTTGTTGTGGTCACTGGTGCCCATATCCAGCAGTAACTGTATGAGAAGTGAGGTACACCCTGGACAGGTCGCAAGTCCATCACAGGGACACATAGACAATTTATGTATTATATGTATCTATGTATTTATTTAGGTAAACCAGCTACCTAAATCTTTTGAGGGAAATATGCTTTCTAGTTTTTATACTGCTTAAAAGTAATTTCCTTAAATGCTTGGGGTGGTCCAAGATAATGTCTCTGGTGTTCAAGACCACTATTGGCCACCACCATCTCTGCCATTGCGCCTGATCGTGGATGAAATTGCTCCATCTGCTCACCAGGGTGCGCAACTCTGCGCTGCTTGGGAAAATTAAAAAAACAGTGACACGAGCAGGTTGCAGATTCAGCCAGACACAGGAAAGCAAAAAAAACAAAAACACTCTTTATTCATTTGGCTGCTGTTTGCTGGAGTCAGGGTCCAGGCAGGAGTCGAATCTTAAAAGACAGAGAGGTTAGTGACTTTGACAAGGACGAGAAGATTCTATGGTCACAGTAAAAGTCACTAACCTCAGTTTGTACATGGCAGGTGCTGTTGTCGCGCTGGTGCCAGTGGCGTCGCTCGTGAAGAGTGAGTTGCAGCAGCAGAGCAGGCCGAAGCTGTTCCAAATCTAAAAACAAGGTCCAGCAAACGTAGCAGGGGTCATTCACAGAAGATCAGAGAGCAAGTGATGTGTCCTTCTGTGTCGAGGCTTCGAAGAGTGTGTTGAGTAATCCAGGAGGATTTATATGGAGCGTGTACCGAGACGTGTATTGATGATGCGTGTAGTGACGTTTGAAGCCTCGGTAGAGGGCCGTACCACGTGACCGATTCATGAACCGGCTTGTTTGTATGCGCAAGATTCAAAATATAAGGGGCAGACAGAAAAATCCATCATCACCATCATCATAAGGACTGATTAAATCAAATTTAGACTTTGAGGTCCTCAAACATGATTTATTTTTTATTTTATTCAACTGAAAGCTTCACAAACCAGTTTTGTTGTTATAATCCATCTACCTGTTTTATATTTATAGTCCACTTGGTGGCGCAGTAGAGCAAAATGAAGCACCATGGCGTGTCGTATCATGAGTCGAGCTATTTGAAGGACGTGATCTATAGGTGAAGTCGAAGGATGAGGAAAACGGGGTCGATACCATGGTCAGATGAAGCAGACAAATCCAGAAAGGGCAAGGCGAGGAGTTGAGAAACAAGACTGAGGTTCATGGTCAGGAGTCAGAACAAGGAGCGCTGGAGTTCTACTGGCAAAAGCTTTCAATAATCTGGCACTGAGTGAGAGTTGAGCTGGGCTTAAGAAGGGTGCAGAGCAGGTGAACATGATGACAGCTGATTTATGTGACAGGGCAGAGTAGGCGTGGTGCAGGGTGACAGGCAACACACAACTGAACAACGAGTGGAAACCTCAGACAAACTTTGGAATGCAGGGACACTTAGAGTCAGAGTCAGAGAGAATTTATTGTCATTTGCACCGCATGTAGTACATGTGTTGAAAACGAGATTATGTACACAGGGTCCCAGTTACATCCAACAACAAATGCAAGAGAAAAACAATAATAACATCTAGGATTAACTAAGAGAGACATCAGCTAGTAATACACTAAGCCCTAATGTAGTAGAAAAACATCATTATAAACAGCAGCACGAACATGAGCAGATGGTCACAGATGAACGCAGATAGTCACAGATGAACGCAGCAACAAGAAACAGATCAGTTCAGACTTAGAGTAACTCATAACCATTTGAACATCTTTCACCATAAACAGTAAAGTTTACTTACATTCCCTGTTCAATTCCAGTCCAGAAAACTTTGGAAAAAAAATCATCTCAAACACAAGAAACTCTATTCAAATACTTTAGCGACGCTGGACGTCGGCGTACCGCTTGTTTTGTTGTTTTATACGTTCAGTTGGCTGTAGGGCAGTTTGGATTGTTTGAGTCCAAAAGTAAATGAGTTATAGATGTCAGAGCAATGATTGTTTTCTGAAAGTTTTATTAAAATCCATTTAGTGGTTTATGAGGTGTTCAGCAAACACCACACACAAACATGCAGAGGTGGGGGCGGGGGAACATTGTCCTTTGTTTGGCTGCAGGCGATAATCATGAAATCATAGAGGGCAGCTTTTTAGAGGGCAGCCATCTCACGTTCACACTTTTAGAGAGGGAAGTGTTTTATTTTTTTTTAACCATTTGCACACATGCAGTACGTTACATTGAACATGTCTTGAAAGTGATGCACGTTAGAACCCCCGTGGATTTGCTCCATATTGGATGTTTAGATACCAGTAAAAGTGTGAAACTGTGTGAAAACAGGAGGTAATCCTCCAGAGCATTTAGGGCAAGTAGATGTGAATACTGATTATAGTCGCTGCATCACACTCTTTTTATCTTTCCTTTTATGTTTCAACTTCTGTTGTCTTGACTTTCAAAATCCAAACAAGGCAACACTTTCAAGCCTTTTGTTTATCGAAATACATATTTTAAATACTTTCCATATGTATTGTTTTACACTTCATCTTCTGATGCAAAAATATAAAAAAATACGAGGAAACGAATTCTGGTTTTTAAAGCAAAGATGCATGAAAAAATGAGAATTTTGAGAAATCCACTGTTTACACTTTTATCTATCAGCCACCACTAAAGAGTCAGAGTTTCTTTATTTGACATTCTATCACATGTTGTACATGTGGTGGAACGAAATTGCAGAGTGTGCAGAGTGTGTTTCAAATACAACTTCAGAACAAACCTGGCGCAGGGGTGGGGGTAAAGGCCAGATTATAGAGGGATTTATGAAAACATAAAGAGATTAGATGCAAAGAACGAGTCGTGGAGACAGATAAACGGATATGAAGCACAGAGCCAGAGAAAGGCCACTGAGACCAAACTGATACAAGAACGCGAGGCGAACGTGTACACGGCAGATAGGAGAGAGGGAGGACGAGAGCAGCGTGGTAAAGCAAGAGACCCAGCAGTGCAAAGAGAAGAAGGTAGACAGACATATTAGGACGAGAGATAAAGAGTAGACCTCTGAGACAGGGAGATAGAAGAGAGCAAGGCACAAAGTAGTGAGAAATGGGCCTAAGTGTTTGAGAGCACTGGAGATGGAGAGTGCTGCGCTGGGGCCGGGAGGAAAGAGGCTTCTCAAACTAATGTGACGGAGAGATGGGATGAAGAGAAGGACTGAGACAAAAGAAAGTGACGGGGGATCCAGGCAGCATCACTGAGATGCACTAAAAGTGGAACAAACAGACGCGTGCACGTTTGGAGATAAAGAAACGAAGGGAGACAAAGATGTGCACGAACGCTTCTCATGTCGAACTCGCACTGCGTTATCTGAAGCTCTCGGGAGGCGTCCTGGGGCACAGCTAATGCGCCTCCCCACAACCCCTTCCACAAAACCAGAGATGCTAAGAGGACAGGAGGCTAACAGAGATGCTAAGAGGATAGGAGGCTAACAGAGATGCTAAGAGAATAGGAGGCTAACAGAGATGCTAAGATGATAGGAGGCTAACAGAGATGCTAAGAGGATAGGAGGCTAACAGAGATGCTAAGAGGATAGGAGGCTAACAGTCACCGGCCCCAAACTCTGGAACAACCTGCCCCTCAACATTAGACAGGCCTCCTCCCTTCACTTGTTCAAATCCCTGCTAAAAACCCATCTGTTCTCTCTGGTGTTTCATACTGTGTGAGCTGACGTAGTGTATATGTTTTTACTGTTTTCATTTTAATATTGTTCCTATACATTTTTATTAGACTTTACTGCTGTTAATATCAGAATTGTTACTACTGTATTGATGTGTGATACTGTTCTGTAAATTTTTTGAGCCTCTTTATGTTGTGTGTGTGTGTGAAGCACCTTGATAGCAGTTTATCTGTTCTAACTGTGCTATATAAATAAATTTGACTTGACTTGACTAACAGAGATGTTAAGAGGATAGGAGGCTAACAGAGATGCTAAGAGGATAGGAGGCTAACAGAGATGCTAAGAGGACAGGAGGCTAACAGAGATGCTAAGAGGACAGGAGGCTAACAGAGACGCTAAGAGGATAGGAGGCTAACAGAGATGCTAAGAGGACAGGAGGCTAACAGAGACGCTAAGAGGACAGGAGGCTAACAGAGACGCTAAGAGGATAGGAGGCTAACAGAGATGCTAAGAGGACAGGAGGCTAACAGAGATGCTAAGAGGACAGGAGGCTAACAGAGATGCTAAGAGGATAGGAGGCTAACAGAGATGCTAAGAGGATAGGAGGCTAACAGAGATGCTAAGAGGATAGGAGGCTAACAGAGATGCTAAGAGGACAGGAGGCTAACAGAGATGCTAAGAGGACAGGAGGCTAACAGAGATGCTAAGAGGACAGGAGGCTAACAGAGATGCTAAGAGGATAGGAGGCTAACAGAGATGCTAAGAGGACAGGAGGCTAACAGAGATGCTAAGAGGATAGGAGGCTAACAGAGATGCTAAGAGGATAGGAGGCTAACAGAGATGCTAAGAGGATAGGAGGCTAACAGAGATGCTAAGAGGATAGGAGGCTAACAGAGATGCTAAGAGGACAGGAGGCTAACAGAGATGCTAAGAGGACAGGAGGCTAACAGAGATGCTAAGAGGACAGGAGGCTAACAGAGATGCTAAGAGGACAGGAGGCTAACAGAGATGCTAAGAGGACAGGAGGCTAACAGAGATGCTAAGAGGACAGGAGGCTAACAGAGAGCAGCCTGGAGAGAGAACAGGATCAGAGAAAAAGATGCTAACAAAACAAGGACAACAAGGAATGAACGTGTGCACCATCCCAACAAAGACAGATTGATCCTTGTGTGTGGGATGGTGGGGGAGGGGGGGTGGATATCTCCTGCAGCAATAATAAAGGTTTGGCAGTGTGTGCATTTATTTTTTCTATTAATACAGTAGATGTGCTTGTTGGAGAGAGAAGACGAGTATTGATTCACATTTACGCCCTGCAGAGATTCAGTGAGCGAGCAGAATATTGAAGATTTGTCATCCGTGAATGTGAGAGCTTATAATTTTCCACATATTCCACATTAGTTTTTTGTCAGATGATCACTAAATGGCTTTAAAATATAAACAAATATTAAAATAAAATAAAAAAGTTTTAAAGCCTTTCCAATAGAAAATAGACATCAATTGGACTTGATCTACGATATCAGTGCTTATCAATATCTGGCTTTAAATGCTTCACTTTAATTAAACAAAGAGACAAAACCAACGATCTTTGTTTAATCAGCAGAAAGAGAAACACCAAACTGTATTTGTCACCATTTAAAACCTATTATTAATATTTAGGAAGTTACTTTTGTATAAGCAGTACATGACAAAAGTTTTGAACTGCTTCCAAAAGTTTAGTAGCAGCGAGATCCGAATGGAGAAAACTGTTTGTTTGTAGATTAAAACATTTCTTTGTCCATTTTCACCTTGATTATTTATTTTAAGTTGCACAGGTTTGTGAATTATAGAATCAAGATTACACAATCTATTAAAACAAGGTTGTGTAAAATAAATATATAAAAATAAATAAATACAGTGTGTACATAAAATAAATAATGTATACAATATAAAAATGCCTGAAATATACAATGAAAAGGTATCTTAAAACAATTAAATGTAAAAGACAGCAAAGCTCAAGTCAAAGTTTTGGCAAACAACAACAGTTGCGGCTGCTGGAGAGCGCGGAGGGACAACTCGCTATGCATTTCTACGAAATTTAACAAGATAACCACCTAAAATTAATTATTTGTTTGCTCGACTTTATATTAAATGTGTGTCTGTCTAACTTGTTCATAATAAATGCACTTTAATGGTCAAATCAGCTGCATTTCACCTGGGCGGTGCGGAGAAATGCAGCTGATTTGACGTTTGCTCCAGGAGTTCCAGAACAAGACGAAGGTGGCCTGGTATGGCAAGCCAAGTGTCTCATTAATAGCCATGTTTACCTATTAATGAGACACTAGCCTTGCCATAATACTTGAGGGCCCTCTAGTGGCTGAAAATGGTAGCGTTCAGTATTTTCAATGTCAGAATGAATGAAACAGTCAGATCTCAGCAAAAATTGGGTTATAAATATGAGGGAAAATCATGTATTAGTCACTTCGGTGCATAAGTCGCAGGACTTGCAAATTTATGCAAAAAGGTGTGACTTATACAGTGACAATATTTGGACTGGGTTCTCATCATTCCAAAGTCTTAAACAAATCAAATGTGCTAAAGTTGACATGCAAAGTAAATTAAAACCCAAATGCAGACGTATGAGGAAACTCTATTATAATAAAGATGAACCTTTTATTTGCAGATTGGAACAAAATATGAGACTATTTAACAAAACGATGACAATATTCTTAAAAATGCACAACACAAACCTGAAATTTTATATAGCTATAGGAAACCTAAACATAAGTTTTAACTAAATCCTGGAGCTACAACAAAAGCATTTTCTAGGAGTAGGTCAGCAGAGATCTGAACAAGGAACTGACAGAAATAACCTCTATGCTGATGATGACGATGTAATGAAAATCAAAACACTTGACGACTAAAAGTCCCGAGTCATTCAATCTTTATTTAAGCAGGTTAATCCCATTGAGTCTCGAGGACTCATTTACAAGAGAGACCTGGTTAAGAGTTGTTTCAAGAGTTGTTTCAAGCTGGATGTTTGAAAAAAATATATATATATCATTTTTATCTGCTTGTTTTTAATCTCTTGACATGATTTTGAGAGTTGAGATTCTTGTTAAAATTAAAGTTTCATTTACAATGTGCCAAAGTAGACAAACACCATTCTCCCAACATATATTGTCGTCCTTTTTTATTTTTATTGTTCAAGGATGTTTTATCTTTCTGCTCACTGTCTCTGAGAACTTGCTGAGGGAATTTAAATCCCTGCACTCGTAGATTTTGGTTAAAGCGAAGGCTACATCAGACCAAAGAAGGGAATTAAGTGTGACAAGATAATATTTTGTTTTATTTCGAGCAAACCTAAAAATGAGTTTTCTGCACACCATTTTGCTTCAAATTGATGAGTAAAAACATTAATAAAACTGTGAGGCCTCTTGTCTCTCACATGGCAGAACCCTTTGCATTGGTCTCTGTTGCTGAAGTAACAAATAGATCACAAGTGCTGCTGTGTCCCCGAAGACAGAGGAGGAGCTCAACCACAGCCTTATCAATCTGTCACTGCTGCGTTTCCTCTCCTATAAACATTATATATGTGGATGGAGGGATGTGGAAATGAAACAGAGAAGAGGGGATGAGGATGGATGGAGAGAGTTGGGGCTAAAGATGAAATAAACATGGACGTATGGTCAGAAGATCAGATAAACCACTTTAGTAATTAGATGCATTACAAGACTGAAGAGTTCATTATGCAAAAAAACAACAACAAAAAAACATGCAAATTATATATTTTTCATATAAATTATTTTCAGTTACTTGCTCTTGGACATTTTTTCTTTTATGTCAGATTGCAGCCCATTTGTCTGATGTCTTGTGTTTCATCAGATGGAGCTCAAGCAATCTGCCAAGCTAACCGTACTCCAAATGGGACTTGTGGTTTTCATGCTCCTGCATCCAAACCTATGATGTCACTCTCAGACTGCAGGTTTACTTGTGGTTCCTAGAGTTTCCAGCAGCAGAATGTGAGGAAGATCTTTCAGTTCTCAGGCTCCTCTCTTGTGGAACCAACTTCCAGTTTCTGTCCATGAGGCTGACACATTGTCCAGTTTGAAGACTGGGATTAAGACCTTCCTTCTTGATAAATCCTATAGTTAGTGTTGGCTTGTTCTGCTGCTATAGACTTAGACTACTAGAGGACAAACTGACCTCATTTCTAAAATTAATTGTTAAAATTAAATAGTTTTCATTTGATACTATTTCTATCTTAACATGTGATTCTTGACCTGCCATTGTGTATCTGTTCTTACCAAACCCAGCCGGTCGAAGCAGATGGACGCTTGTCCTGAGTCTGGTTCTGCTAAAGGTTTCTTCCTCATGAGGGAGTTTTTCCTTTCCACTATCGCCTTCGTGCTTGCTCAAAGTTCTGTGATGGAGTTAAACACAAAGCAGTCTGCTCCTCAGATGAATAATGTTAAATTATTATTTTTATGTATGAATGTTTCTGTTCAGTGCCCTGAGACGACTTCTGTTGTGACCTGGAGCTTTAGAAATAAACTGAACTGAATTGAATTGAACTTCTGTCCCACAACCGTCAATCTATTAATTTAATTAAAGGCAGATCATTTCTTAATTACGCACATCACCTGTGCCTTTTAAGACCTTCTAATATCAAGAAAAAGGCAGTTTGTCTTGGTCAAACCTTGAAAATACTAAAATGCACATACAGTCAGCGAGATGTCACACAGGGTATGTGTTGTAATGACTCTCAGCTACTACCACTCCATATATTAGCTCAGTATCTGTAAAACTGACAGAATTACTGTAAAGTGATTTTTTTGTGTGTTCTAAAGCCAAATGGCTGTGGTGGCCATCTTTATTTATTGATTGATTGATTGATTGATTGATTTGCTCCAGGGGTGAATCATTTGTGGAGGTAAATAATTATTCCAGTAGTTCATGAATTGAACTATCTTACCAAAACTTTTATTTCAAATTAGGACCAGCACGGTGGATTAATGGTTAGCACTCTTGCTTCACAGCAAGACGGTCCTGGGTTCAAACCCTGGTTTGGACCTGGGGTCTCTCTGTGTGGAGTTTACATGTTCTCCTCATGTGGGTTTTCTCTGAATCTCTCTTTTGTTTTTTTACTTCCCACAGTTCAACAACATGCTGCCTTCAGACCTCCCTTATAGGTTAGGTTAGGTTACTTTATTTATACCCAAGGGTAAATGTGGTTTGCAGTGGTACAAAGCATACATCCATCCATGCGCACACACAAATAAAAACAGAGTAAAAACATTTAGTAAAAACACTTCAAAGAAACCATAAACAGATAATGTTGCACATAACGGTGTTAAGGCTCCCCAAATCATATTTAAAATGAAAAATAAAAAACATTTAACCACTAAAAGCTTCAACGTTATTTCAGTTTGTTCATTTCAGTAACAGCAGTGGGAACAAAGCTATTTTTAAAACGTGTTGTCCTACATTTAGGGACTAAAAACCTCCGACCAGAGGGAAGAAGCTGAAACTCTCTGTACAGGGGATGAAGGACATCTTTTAAAACAGAAGAAGCTCTCCTCTGTACCTGACTAACGTGTTGGGAATAAATCTCAAGTTTGTGGTCAATATTTTAGTTATTTTAATCAATTTGTGGAGTTGAGTTGACTCTAATAGTTAATCAGTCATAGATGACCATCAGAGTTTTGTTAAAAATTGTTCTGTGGGTTATGAGATGTTTTTATTACAATCGCAGACGTAAAGAGAAACAAGCAAAATCCTTTTTGTCCAGCTTC